>JAYGXS010000601.1:0-23096 GCA_036362985.1 Ligula intestinalis
TAGTACTTCGTGTTATCGAATTTTTGGTTTATTGATGAGGCCCATTGCGCCTGAAATATATAACTTATTATTATTAGTAAAAAATAGCTACATATTGGTTAAGTTAACTCTGATTATTTGTCGTAAGTCATAATCTGAAAATCATATCAACTGAGGTTTTCGGAACGTAATAACTAATACAGTCTATTAAACAATTTTAAGGGATTTTAGCAACCAGCTGCGGTTAAATAATCTAGGCTGAATTTTTTTAAATCGTCTCACATTTAAAGCAGATATCCAGCAAAATTATGAGACCGAAAATTATAGCTCATTGTAAGATATCTGCCCCCAGACTCAAGCGGTGCCTGACCACGCCTACTATTCAATGCCTTGATATCAACATGCAGCCCATTGTCAAGGCTAAGCAAATCGATTTATCTGCATTACAGAACTGTTATGATTTCATTATGAAGTTTGATTCCGTTTTGTCAATACTAAGCAATCTGTTTGATGGTAAGTTATCAGATGTGCTCTCGCAAGATTGTAAAAGTTAGACTCCCTCGTCAATCTTATAACCACGGACGCTTTTTATTGACAAAAGTGAAACTTTAATTTTGTATTAAAAATGCCTCCCTTTTAAGTCGCTCTTTGCATATTGCAAAAGATTTACTATGTTCGGGTTGTTTCAACAACAAAATATCAGAAGCCAGACTTCTCCAATCGCATAGCAAAAGCCCGCCCATCCTAATTAAATTGTTTTCACCGATCGAGGTGGACGCAATATTTGCTCAACGGGATCGCATTCCCTGATATGTAAAAATGACAAAACATTTCCTCTGTCGAGATCTTACACCAATGGAGCGAAGAAATGCGGCTGTCCAGTCCAATATGTCACTTTATGGATGGAAGAAGGCTTTCGCCCTTGAGCTCCCTATTCATAACCAAAATCGCATAATAGGTCCACCGTAACAATAGTACACAATACAAATGTACAAATGTAGGCTTAACATCAGTGATAAGTGTGAGCCAGTTGCAAGGTACTGCTACTGACACTTTGTTTATTATATCTGCCACAGTTTCTCAGCAAATGAGAATCAAGTTTGTGTTTGAAAATGTCAATGGTGTCTGAGAGGACCACATCTTCCGGGTGTCCGTTCCACGCTGCAATGAACCTCTGAGAGAAGGAGTTTCTTTAAACGTCGATACGAGACGGTTTTCTCTGTAGTTTAAAAGGATGACCTCGAAGATGGTCAGTCCGAGCCAATTCGAAGAAATAATCAAATTCTAGGGTGCAGTCTTGGCCTCTAACAATACGGTAGGTTTGTATGAGGTCTTCGCAGGGTTGCCTATAATTGAGAAGGAAAAGATCAAGTTCGGTCAGTCTGTCTTCATAAGGCAGGTGACCAAGGTTCTTGACCATCTTCGTAGCCCTCGTCAGCACTCGTTCCAGGTGCAGGTAATCCTTCTTGAACCACGGACGCCAGACCTGGACAGCATACTCCAAGTGGGACCGAACAAACGCTCCGTAGGTTTTCCTGAAGAGCTCCTTGTCAATGTTGACGAATCCCCGCCTTATCGCAAACAGCACCTGTGTCGCGCGTTTAGCTGCCTTTACACACTGAGTAGATGGTTTGAGTGAGGAATTCATCAGAACACCGAGATCCTTTTGTTCGTTCACATTTGAAAGCGGGTGCCCATCGAGGAGGTATTGGAAGGAATCGTTCTCCTCATCAGTCCTTCTAGTACGGAGTCTTAAAACCACACACTTACTAATGTTGAAGTTTAAAAGCCAAAGAGCAGACCAGCAGCTAAGTCGATTGAGACTCTCTTGAAGCGCTTTCCTATCGGCGTCAGACCTGATGGCTCTCCAGAGTTTGACGTCGTCGGCAAACATGATAGCACTGCAACCCAGGTCGTTGACACAGTCGTTGATATAGATAAGGAAGAGCAGTGGCCCTAAGACAGAGCCTTGGGGGACGCCACTCAGAACATATGTAGGGCTTGACTTTGAGTCGGCGATGCACACAGTTTGCCATCGCCCTGTGAGAAAATCTGTGATCCATGCCAGCAGGTTTCCTCTTATGCCAATTTCTGACAATTTATACATTAGACGCTTATATGCGACGCTGTCGAATGCCTTCTTGAAGTCCATATAGATGACGTCAACCTTACCATCTTCATCTAGTGCGCGAGTACACTGCTCAGTGGAGAGTAGAAGGTTGGAAAGGCAAGAATGGTTCGTTCTGAAGCCGTGTTGGAGCCCTGACAGCACATTGTTCTCCTCCAAGAACTTCATTGTCGTCTTCTTAATTATCGTTTCCATCACCTAATAGCCATTACAAGTTAGGCTGACGGGCCAGTTTTTTTTGACCTTCCTGCGAGTTCAGCCCTTGTTTATCGGGTAATTATTTGCCCTTTTCGATTCCGGATGGCAGTTTTCCTAGTTCAAATGAAGAACAAACTATATGTGCTAGGGGCTCTTAGAGTTCGCTTGCCAATTATTTCAAAAAATTGGCTGGTATATTGTCTGGACCGGATGACTTTGCTTCTTTGAGGTTCTGCAGCTCCCTCTGAACTGCAGATTTTGGAAATAGTAGAGAATGAAGGGCCGGACCGGCGTTTACAACAGCACTGTTGGCATTCAAAATTCAAAATTATCAAACTAAAGCTCGGTTTCCCTAGTGAATACCGAGGCAAAGAACCGGCTACAGTACTCGGCTTTCTCGTCATTCTCAACGACTTCTCCGCCATCATCATTCTTAAGTACTGCGACAGGATCCTTGTTTTTAAGTCTACTGTTAATATAGCGGAATAGAATTTTGGACTTTTATTCGGCCTGTTGGAGGATGCTTGATTCATAGGTTTTCCTGGCCTGGCGAATTGATTTTTTACTGCATTTCTGTGGCGTCGGAATTCCTCGAGGCGAACTGGCGACCCAGTTTTTCTGAATAACTTCCATTTTCTATTCTTCTTCAGTTGCCTGTAAGGGTCTCTCGTCAACCAGGCGGGACGACTAGCCATCTTGTGTACCTTGACCGGAAAAAAACGCTTAAGCAGATCTAATGCAACCCTCTTGAGTGATTTCCAATCCTCCTCCAGATCACCCTTGAGCAGGCTGTCCCCGTTCACGGACGATAGTGCATTCTTCATTGAATTGAAATCAACCTTTCATATGTTTGGCTGGTCCTCCGTTTTCCTCAGCCGTTGAGTATGGAGTGAGTAATCCCACATTAGCGTCGTATGGTCACTCTTAGTGATCGGAGCACTTGAATGCACTTCATCTTTGTAGGATGAATTCTTCGTGAAAATGAGATCCAAACATGTAGCCCACTGGTTTTCTCGAAATCTGGTTATGCCCTTAACGTTCTGAACTAGAGATAGGTCAAGCGTGAGACCCATTAATTTGGAACTAACGGAAGTTGACGCCGCCTCCACTGTCAGGTTGTTCCATTTAATTGCAGGGGCGTTGAAGTCACCAACAATAGACCAATGACTTCTCAGCCTACCATTCCTAAATCTGTTCGCAGTCCCGAAAGGGTAAATGCACTCGCTAATCCTCCACCCCGGATATCTGTTCATACACCCACTGACGTCAGTACTACCGTTATCCCTGCATCCATGATGACTATTCATGGTCCCATAACCGTCAGTACACTTGCTATCCCTTCCTCCCGAATGTCTTGTCATAGGCCTGTAAACATAAGTGCACCAATTAGCCAATTCCTCTTGATGTCGTGACCGTCAAGCCTCGTCGCTCCATCATCTACTACGATTAAAACTAGTCTTAATGCATTCGTTGTCCAACGATCGATAAATTTCGCTGCCTCTACCTCGGCAGCAAGCTCATCAAGAATGTCGCCAACACCATCGAAAGCGTTTAGGCCGAGTGCTTCCCCACCACAACCTACCTCCTCCCTTGACTGTGGGAGTCATATTATTCCCCCGTATAATGTGTTATTGAACACGCTGGGCCCTTACCACGAAAAACTTAATTTGCACGGCAGTAACCCAAACTGGTATGGTATTAAATCCAATCGGAGTTTCCATAAAGGGGATTTACTGATTAAGACGACTAGTCCTTACGCGAGTGGCTCCAACACTAATTTGATGTCACCGTTCCTTTACCCATCCTCTACCACGCAAACCTGCAAACTTCTACATGCGCTGGTTACGAAATTTCAGCTAAGTTATCTGTCTTATATAAATTGATTTATCTAAGAGAATATACGACTATAAGTCTTCAGTTTTCTTATATAAATTATCCGTAAGTACCAGTACTTACGCTTGAAAAATCTGCTTCCATTCCTTTTTGGGGTTTGGTCTCTGCTTGCTTACCTAGCATTCTGTTAACCATCTGTCTTGCTTTCAGCAACTTATATAAGCTTAAACAGTTAGATTATTCTGAATTCCCAACTGCTTAAGTGGTAAATCTACTTATTGCTTCGAAAAGTATGAAGGCGACACTTTCATTCAGTAGGAAGCCACAGAATGATCTCACGCCAATGGAACGAAGAAAAGCATCAAGTTCTTTTAATAAACTAGTGAATTCACCACAACAAGCTCAAGTTCCTGGTCGTAGCCCTAGGAAGCCTAGCGAGTCATGTACTTTTATTCCTGCAAAACCTAGATCACTGCTCTCCAGTACAGCAACTGTCTCATCCCCTTCAAGTCACCAGAAATCTCCGTCTACTTCCAATTTAGATGCTCCCCCAGTTGCCATAGCTAGTAATTCTGGTAGCCCTCCTAGAAATTCCGAAAAGCCCTCTACATCAGGTAGACCAACTGCTCCGATACTTGATCAGAGTCCTCCCAAACCTTTTATTAAATCACCCAATACAGATCGTCGAAAGGGTGGGATCTGAAACTCAACCACGAGCATGCAGCCTTCCCAAACACTAACTAAGCCTATACAACAGGAAGCTAACAAACATATAGGTTACCCGACTTATCACAAGTATCATACTGGGCCAGGCTTTCCACCGCTTAATCTTCGTAGTTTTCTTAACTCGCCCTCCAGCCTCCCTTTCCCATCTTGTTTTTTCCAATTTCTCGGTAACCATCAGCAAGCTCACCACGGCACTAATCCCTATGGCCCATCGATCTCACAGAGCTATCAACCTGCAGCTTTCAGCTATCCCCCTCATCTTTCTTATGTTAATTGTCCTGCTCCAGTTGATGGCTATTCTCCAAAATTCCAACCAAATTACCCACCTCCAAATTTTTATTACTAAATAAAGATAACCCTAGTTTGATTTCTCAAGCTACACTAGAGATCATCCTGCTTAATGCAAGATCTGTTCTTAATAAGATGGCTCAACTTAGAGCTATTTCGTTCGAGCTGAAGCCAGATTTTATATGCATTACAGAGTCGTGGACCCATCCAGTAATATCTGATGCTTTACTCATAATAGACGAGTATGATTTCTACCGTCAAGACCGCCCTAGTCAACGTGGTGGCGGTTGTCTTCTCTATATTAAAGCTATTTTTAAGCATTTCCCGTTCGACCTAGATGCTGAGTCATTCTCGGGCAATTACTGCTTTGCATCCATTATCCTGTCTCCCCGTCAGAAGGCGATTATTGGATGCATTTATAGTCCACCTAATTCATCGTCTGAAGATGATGAAAATCTTTGCAAAATATTTAGGCTGATTTCGGAGTCCGCCTTTGATGCTAAATTTATCGCTTAGGATTTCAACATTCTTGAAATTGATTGGTCATTGAACTGTTGTCCATCCAGATTTCAGCCCTACCTCAAAACCATAATTTTTTTATACTGGTCTCAGTTGGTCTGTTCTCCAACAAGGGATCAGCATATTTAAGATTTAATTTTCACGAATGACATTTTCCCCCTTTTCGTTGACTACAATCAGAACTTCTTCCCAAGTGACCATACTTTGATCCATTGTTGCCTTCCGCTTGCTTCTACGAAAAAGGCTAGCACCACTCGTACCTACCATGCGTTTGACCTAGCTGATGTTAATTGAATTAACAACTTTATGGACTCATTTGACTGGCAGGAGCTTTCCTCCACGAACAGTGTAACAATTCTCTGTGACTTAATTACGGCAATTTCAAATAGCATTTTGGAATTTGTGCCGATCAAAAATGTTAAGCCTTAAACTTCGGACTCCACCGTTCCTCATTTTCTTTTGTCTAGACTAAAGAAATCGCAAAGACAGTTGAAAGACCAGTCTACTAGTTCATTTTCTGTGTACCTAAGAATCACAGAGATTTTCGAATAAGCGCTTATGATTCGTCTTGCACGTGACAGCAGAGGGCATCTTGGGCACTCAGCAAGTTCAACTCTGCAAAATCTATTGCCCAACTGTTCCGTCGTCGGTGCTCCGATAAACGAGGTCAAGAAATCCTTCCTTGACTGAAATAAAATAAAACTTTGTGCAAGATGAGTCTGACAAGGCTGAACTGTTCAATGCGTTCTTTGCAAAGCACCTTACGACGGAATCTGAACCGGTCCCGTCGTTTCAGCCATGCTCAGTACCATAGATTTCTCCATAGAAGTAATTCGTAAGCACACTATACGTCTAAAAAACTCGCACTCCTCGGGAACTGATGGCCTTCCATATTCACTTATCAAGAGAGTATTCAGCTTCCCCCGATTGCTAAGTTCTATATTCTTAGCTTATCTTCGAAACGGTTTCTTTTCTGACTCATGGAAGACATCTATAATTCTTCCAGTCTTTAAGTCAGGATCTCGTTCGGAGGTAAATAACTACCGAGGTGTTCATTAAACCCCGGCCCTAGCCAAACTTCTGGAAAAGATCATTTGTAATCAAATTCTCGATTTTTGTGTAGAAAATATCCTGGTAAGTGCCTCACAGCATGGATTTCTACCTGAAAGATCATGCGAAGTCTGCAAATTTGCATTCCTTAACCTGGTTACTTCACTTCGTAATGAACAGCAATCAGTCATCGTGATTTACTTTGACCTTAGTAAAGCTTTTGACCTGAAGTGTATTTACTCATTTTCTAAGGGCATGGCCAGTACTTGCGTTGATAAAGTTAAGGCAGACTTATGTACTCTCTCAAGTTGGAGCGCTACATGGCAGATGGAGTTTTTTCCAATAAAATGTAGTTTCGTGAGTTTTGGTCCCGCAAGGCTTCCTGGACACATTATCTTCCAAAATAGTCCACTGTTAGAAAGGTCTACGATAAAGAATTTGAGTCTTACTTACACGAATAAGCTTGCATTATCATTTCATGCAGATCGAATTTCTGCCAAGGCTGCACAAATATGTGGGTTTATAACACATAATTTTTTCGTTCCACAAATGAAGTTAAAACTATACCACATGTTTGTTCTCCCTATGCTAGAATACTTCTGTCCGCATTTTGTTTCATGTCCGAGAATGACCGTAGTAATTTGAGAAGGTTCAGCAAGTTTTCACTTGTAAAATATTTTCTGTTTCTGGGTCTGGTATGTGTTATGCAGATAGATGTCAATTAGAAAACATTAAATTTCTTTGGGTAAGAAGACATGAAGATGATATATGCTTTCTGTTTCTCGTTAACAATCGTTCTTATCTCCCACAAATTAGCGGTCTCCTTCCGGTACACCGACCTTACGCCACTCGTAACACTTCCATGATATTTTTTCCACCCCGTAGCTCCACATCTAACCGTTCTCGCTTTTTTAACTCCAAGTATGCCTTTAGTTGGAACAAACTCCCTCTCAATATTAGACTGTTTTCTACACTGTCAATTTTAAAGGCAAATTATATAAGCATTTAAATTTAGAGGAAATAAAGTCGTTACTGTGTGTTTCCTTTCCAACCACGCAAGTTGTAGATATTGAAAAGGGTCCTCCTGGCATTTGAAGCTCTTCCCAGGATACTAATATGGTTTCTAAATAGGTTAGCATTTCCCTCTGCAGAGTCAAGCATCACTTCCAAGGGCTGCGAATTCTTCTCCGTTCTTGCAACCTTCGCTGTGGTCCTCGAGATTGGCTCTGGAATCTGGTGGGTCGCAACTCGATGATGTTGCCTTGACTTCTACTGACTTCTCCTCTTGTCCCGGATGACCCCTTCTTAACTCAACGATATATTGTTTTTTCCCATGACCATAAACGTCCCGAACCCTCAACATCAGGTCCCAAACCAACCACATCAAACCGTGTTACCTATTAAGACAGTTTTTTCTCCTAAAGTTTTTTTAACTCTGTGGCCCGCTGAACTCATTCACCGATTTAGGAGTTTTTTGACTGCCGATGACAATTATTTTATAAGAGTTCTCTGTTTATCATCATGATTATTTTTTTCACGATAGAACTAAGTTTTTAAAGACAGGGCCCCTTGGGCCTTGAATATACAAATTATTATTATTATTATTCTCACCTCCCCCCATTCCTCCCAAACGTCCCATAAGCTTATTTAAGTTTATCCTAACCTCATTTTGCCCTGCCAGAAAGTGAAGTCCCCAGATATCTCAGAGCTTATCAGCCACCCATTATTGGCTACCCATATACTAATAGCTTCATACCCGTCAGTACTTATTCCACAAATAACAATGGCCTACACTTTGCCTTCCCACTTTCAAAGTCTTTTAATGAATAACGATAGCCATAGTCCTGCCACTCAAAACACATAAGATTTCATATTGCTTGATGCCAGGTCTGTTATAAATAAAACGGCTCAAGTGCTAGCTATTGCTTTTGAGATGACGCCCGATGTTATATGCATAACAGAATCTTGGGCCCATCCAATCGTTTCTGACTCCTCCCTTATAATAGATGAGTATGATCTCTATCGACACGATCGCGTTAATAAGCGTGGTGGTGGTTGTCTTCTCTATATAAGAACGTCATTTAGGCACTTTCCGATTTATCTAAATAGCACGTCCTTCTCTGGAAATTACTGTTTCGCTTCTATTATCCTGTCACCCCGGCAAAAGGCGATTATCGGATGTGCATATAATCCTTCTAACTCTTCATCTGAAGAGGATGCAAATTTGAGTAAAATATTCAAGTTTATTTCAGAATCCACTTTTGAAGTTAAAACTATTGCTGGAGATTTTAATTTTCCTGAAATCGACTGGCTTTCAAACTATTGTCCACCTAGATTTCAGCCTTTCCTAGATACTTTTAATTTTTCTGACTGGTCTCAACTGGTTGGTTCCCCAACAAGGCAGAATCATATCCTAGATCTGATTTTCACTAATGGTATTGCCCCTCTCTTCGTTGATTTTAAGCAGGACATCTTCCAAAGCGATCACAAATTAATTCACTGTTGCCTTCCGCTTCCTTTCGCAGAAAAGACTAGTGCTAGGTGTACCTATCATGCATAAGACCTAACAGACATTAGCTCAATCAACAATTTTCTTGACTCATTAGATTGGCAGAGCCTCTACTCCATTTACGACACTGCATAACTTTCTGAACTCATGTCGATCATTTCTAGTAAAATGCTGGAATTTGTGCCCACTAAAATTGCGAAACCCTTCACACCAGAATCGACTGTTTCTCATTTCTTTTGACCAGACTAAAGAAATTGAGGAGGCAGCTGAAAGATCGATCTACTAGTTCGCTGTCTGTGCATCTAAGGATCACAGAAATTTTCGAATTAGTGTAAAAAAATCGTCTTGCTCGTGGCCAGCACAGGGAATCTTGCTTCCTGAGTGAGTAAAACTCTGCAAAATCGGTTGCACAACTGTTTCGTCGTAGGCCCTCCGCAAAACGAGGAATTGAAATGCCCCCATTGCTTAATGAAAACAAAACATTCGTACTAGATGAGTCTGATAAGGCTGAATTATTCAATGCTTTCTTTGCAAAGCATTTTACGACAGAATCCGAACCGGTCCCGTCGTTTTAACCATACTCAGACAATACTCTCGGAAACATTGATTTCTCCATAGAATTAATTCGTAAGCAGATAATTTGTCTAAAATACTCACACTCTTCCGGAACTGATGGTATCCCCAATTCAGTTATCAAAAGAGTGTCGACCTTTCCCAAATTACTTAGCCATATATTTTCAATCTATCTCCTAAATGGTTACTTTCCTGACACTTGGAAGACATTATTCTTCCAGTCTTTAAATCAGGATCTCGTTCAGACATAAATAACTACCGCGGTGTTCATAAAACCCCGGCCCTAGCTAAACTTCTGGAGAAGATAATTTTTATTCAAATTCTCGATTTTTGCCTAAAAAATGAGCTTTTAAGTGACTCGCAGCATGGTTTTCTACCCGGAAGATCATGCGAGGCGTGTCACTTAGCTTTTCTTAACCACGTCACTTCCCTCCGTAACCAGCAGCAATCCGTGGTTGTTATCTACTTTGACCTGAGCAAAGCCTCCTTTGCTGAATAAATATGAAACATTTGTACTAGATGAGTCTGATAAGACTGAATTATTCAATGCGTTCTTTGCGAAGCACCTTACGACGGAATCTGACCCGGTCCCGTCGTTTCAACCATACTCAAACAATACTCTCGGGCACATTGATTTCTCCATAGAATTAATTCGTAAGCATATAATTTGTCGAAAAAACTCGCACTCTTAGGTAACTGATGGTATCCCCAATTCAGTTATCAAACGGGTGTCGACCTTTCCCCAATTACTTAGCCATAACATCATAACTTATCATCTGTAGATGATAATTTCAAATCAGAAATAACCTTTTGAGCGACTCGCAGCATGGTTTTCTACCCGGAAGATCATGAGAGACGTATAAATTAGCTTTTCTAAGCAATGCAAATAAACTAGCGTTGTCGCCTCATACGGATCAAATATCTGCGAAGGCTGCACAGATATGTGGTTTTATATCACACAATTTATTCCTGCTGGAAATATAGTTAAAAATTTATCGCATGTATGTTCTACCCATCCTAGAATATTGCTGTCCCTTCTTTGGTATTATGAATGCTTCTGATCGCGGTTAGATTGAAAATGTTCAGAGGGTATTTACTCGCAAAAAATTCGCTCTTCCTCGATCCACTACTTCTTATACGGAGAGATGTCAGTTAGCGAACGCGACATTTCTTTGGGCCAGAAGACTCGAAGCGAGCCTCTGTTTCCTCTTTTGCGTTAACCCTACACCTAACCTTCCACGAATCAACGCTCTCATTCCTGCAGATAGACCTTATGCCACTCGTAATTCCTCCAGGATTATTGCACCCCTCTTAAACTCCACTTCGAACCATTCTCACTTCTTTGCCTCCAAATATGCCTTCCTCTGGAATAATATTCCCCTTGCAATTAGGCTGTCGTCTAACTTAGCAGTTTTTAAAGTCAAATTACGTAAACACTTAACTTCGGAATATATAAAGTCCTTGTTATCCGTCTCCTTCCCAATCACACAACTTTTGGATTTTGACGAGGGTCCCCCTGGTATCTGAGGTGGTTATGTTTACAAGGCATTGTTTTCCATATATGTCCATTTCTTCCTCTTGTGAATGATATTTGCAACGATGACTGATGTTTTTTTTCCTTCTCTGTCCAGTCACATTGCCATTTTCTCCGTTCTCCGTTTTACAACCCTGACGATAGGCTTCATGGTCTTAAGTCTAGCTCATGGCGGTACTGCTATTTTCGCCAGCTCCTCGCTGGACTCCGCAGTCTACAAGGTCGCATCTCCGGCGTTTCGTCGATGATCAGGTGACCTCTGCTGTTCACTCTCTTGTCGACCCTGTTGTCAGCGATGGCTTCCTCCGGTCTCACCACCCTGATGGTTGATCATGTAGACAGTCGGACGGCATTACAGTGGTGAACGACAGCTTCTGCTGTTATATGATTTCTCCAATTACAAGAAGCGTTTCCAACCCTTATACGTTCTCATCAACAGTCCTTTTCTCGTTTGCATTACAATCAATCCTCTCAACTAACCCCCTTAATTTTGTTGAAGCAGTTTTTTCTACTACGTTTTGTTTTTTTAACCGAGGGTTCGCTGAACTGCGCCCCAGCTTTAATGGTAGGAGTTTTTCTCACTGCTTCCTCCTTAGTTCACCATGCGTTTCAGAGAGTGCTGACTCCTATTTTAAAACGATAATATGTTGGTGAAAATGAATTAATCTACCAACAAAACTAAACGCTTCTGCATATAATCTACACACAGCACCGAGTGTAAGCAAGGAATCGACAGGTCTCATACAAGTACGAGTCGTGTACTGTGGCCCCTTTTTCATTAACCCACTATGGCACGTTGGAGATGTAAGCAGCTCAGTCCCTTTATGTGCAGAGTCAGGTCGCAAAAGCAGTCTTCTCAGGCGCAGTGCATCTTTCTGCTTCAGATCTTTTATCAACTCAGACTACTAAATAGCAGAGAGTGAAGTCGACTGTCTCACCGCAGACGCTTTTCTATCAACAACTTGACTCAGGATGCGTTAAATCTAGTGGCCTAAAAGGCTGCCAACTTATGTGGTAACATTGAATTCGCAGTCAGTCCAGTGTTTGTGGGGGGAGTTGGCTGTTGAAGCCTCAAGACACTTCGACTCATTTGGCTTGCAGGCCGTCAGGCACTTCTTGATGCATGAATCCTGGTTAGTCGCACGTAACCCGGGAGGATTGGCTGCACGCCTAGGCGCGGACTCACGCAGTCCCAACAACCTGCATCTGGTCTTCTGGACCCAGGTGACTGAGTAGAGAGCGTGATATGTGCGTTGTAATTCTTCTACCCCCGCAAAGTAATTCAAGTGAAAGTTTCCATCGCCATACCGATCACTCCATGGAACTCACAATTAAAAGCTTCGCCACGCGTGGCGCGAAGGTGCGATGCCGTGGCCAGCCGCCGCAGATTTCTCATCGATCACGCCGTTTGGCTACACCATAGTTAAAAATTTCAATTGGGCTTTGCCATATTACGGTTTTCGTTCCGGCGAGTTCTCCTTGCCGCGTTTTCATAGTGAGTGTAGCGTATCGAACAACACTTAACACTTATAGATAACCTCAGCGGGGCATAGAATGAAGTAAAGGGCCATTTTAGAAAATGAAAAGTTTGTTAAGTAGAAGCTACAGAAAAATTTTACAAAGCTTTATCCGAATCCTTATCTTTTCTCAATTGAAGAAGAAGGTTTACTTCCACTTGCCACTGGTTTTACCTGCAGAAGACGAACATGTTGTAAGTAATACGTACTTGGAGAGGAAAACAGAGACAGTTCATGAAAAAAGTAATCATAACCTATTACATTAAGATATAGATGTACCTAATTTAACAAGTTAGCTTACGGATTCCTTGGCTGGAAATAATTGTGGGCATTCAGAATTGTCAGTGTTGATACTTGTAATCTAAATGCATGCGAACGATAATTCAATGAAACATTTTGCATCTTATTTATGTCGCGCCGACGTTTCGACCGCCCTCCATACCGGTCCGATGATCCATGGAACCAGTTGATGGCCGTAAGCCATACTAAAACTATATTGCAGTCAAGATACTGGCCATTTCCTGCAATGTAATCTATGTGGGTCAATAAATATAAAATAGACCTTCCTTTGAGGAAGGGAAACGAAGGACAAGCAACATACGAGTTCTTGTCTTTTGATCCCCCTGCCCAGCAGAATGTCTCGCAAAGCGGTGAGCTTAGTAGGAATTTGAGGAGATTTCGGATAAAATCTGCCTCTGATCGACCACCTACCACGGCCAGGTGCATGATCTGAAAATAATGAAATAAATATGCACATACTGCCTCATCTGCTAGCCTTTTCTCTTTACTTAGTCGACAAACAAAATTTTCATAGGCTTTTACCGTGCATAATGGGAAGTTAAAAAAAGACTGGACATGAGCAGTGGCTCTATTCCTCTCCAAAGTGCTAGCGATATTTGCCAGTGTCGTCTGCACTTGTTGCATATTGTCGTTGAGTGCAACAATTTCCTTGGAAATGTATGCATCTCTCTTTCCACATGACTTTTCGAAAGGTGGTAAATGGACTTACTCGAACGATGTGGTCGTTGCCAGCGATGTTTCCTTCATGTCGCTTATGTACTTCGACATTTGCTGGCAACATACGCTTTCTGCAGCTGACTTGCAGGCGGGAATCGGCACCTCCATAGACAGCCTTAATTAATTAATAATAAAAGTTGTCTACTGTATGGAGGCTGGTGGTGTTGGCTGCAGTGGTCTGTGCGACTTGGCCTTGAAAATGTGCGGCACATCGGCCTCTTTACTAGGCCTACAACATAAAGGTGATAATCAAAATCGGAGTAGTATTTCGGGTGGTCTTGGAGAATCGGGCAGCTGCTGCGAATACTCGTCTTCTGAGTCAGACGTGAGTACGCGTTTACGTCTGCAATAGAAGATTTACTGTTTATATCTCAAGGGATGCATACTTGGTTCGCCTCGTAATGAAAAATTTTAAAAAATGTTTGACGTGGGGGTCGTCAAAATAGGACGATAAAATGGCAGGGCCTATATTCAACAAAAACTCTCTGTATTCAGCAGCTTTCCATAATTACTGAAATTCAAGTGATCTACACTTCCGTGAAAATTCAGTTAGCATGCATTAACTGCATGTCTTAATACGTGCGTTTAGGGAAACCGCAGTTTCGCTTTGTTCCAGTTTTCACGAATGTAGCAATTTACGCATGACACCCAGGCAAACAAGGTGCATATAGTCGAGTGGAAATATTGCAATCATGTCGATGGGAAACTCTAGGAACTTAGACATGCCGAATGCACGACAACAGAGTGCAGAAAATAATCAGTGTACTGGGCTTTCTCTGGGTCTAGGACATACTCCTTCAGGTTGAGCTCGCAGGTGAATTCAAAACGGTCGTTTATCTTTACGGTGTCATCCTCCTGAAAGTCATACTCAACACGCATTCAGTGAAGGTGGAGAACAGGAGGAAAATTGATAAACTGGACACCTTTTTCAGCTTCTTGAAGATCATGCGTATGAGCGTTATACTTGTTATCGCCAGTCAACATATCCACTTCTAGGAAATCTCTAAAGGCAGCATGAATATCCCTGTTGCCGCGGACCTTTAACACAATGTACATGAAACTCTCCTCCCACCCTGATTTATAGTGCACGCGGGTACGCTTTATATAGTGGGACATTTTGCCGCTTAACAGCTTTGATGTTGTGTCTTTTAGGTCTGTACCATTCATCTTCTCATCAATTTTGTCCAACAGCGTCCTACACGTGTCTTGTGCATTGCGTTGTATGCCAGAGTTCCAAGGGAATTTCGCGGTGCAAACGGTCTCCGTAGAGGTTTGCAGTTTATGGAAGGTGCGCTGCACTGCCATCAGGACACTGGTGATGCGGTTATCGCTCTCAATGGTGATTCGGAATACGGCCGAACGCAGACAATTAATGAAGAAGAGGACTTGAAGCACGACGTTTAGGAAGCAGGTTCCACCCTTATTCTTCAAGACAACAAATCGCGGAATGTCTTTGGATTCCGACGAATCAACTTCCTGTGGGAGAGGAAGCAGGAAGCAAAGAGTAAACGTCAGTCTACATCAAGTAAAAATGAACATGAAAACGTATCTCCTTGAAAGCAAAAACATTGAATACACAAATGTTATGGGGACGCGAGCAGAAACGCACTCGGAGCCTTCGGCTGGAAGCGCAGACCAGTTGAGTCAAGCCTGCAGACTGGCCGCGCACGCCGTCACCTTAAGTACTCGTAACGATCACATAGAAGTGCAGGGCAAAATATTCTGAAAACGTCTTCCGGGGCCGCAGTGTGGGAAAATAGGAATCAGTGTGGAGGCCACAGTCACCGTCGCATGCTAAAGGCCAGGTATATCCTTGAAGGACCAGAGCTTTAGAAGAAGGCTTAAGGATCTGCAGTCTTTTTTTCTCCTGAATAAGTTCAGTGCCACCGGAACTTTGCTATTTGTCTTCTGATGACTATTAGTCTAGTTTATAACAGTAAAATATGATTCGGAAGGACAGCCAAATTTTTCACAGTAAAATAAAAACCCATACGATGCCATCAGCTACGTAGATGTGGATGCTATTTCATCAAACCGCATAGGGAAGTCACGTAACTTTCAGAAACCTTATGATAAGGCCAGCGCATTGCAATGGGTATAAAGGCATTTGACATTCCTCGAACGCTTCCCAATTTTACACACCAAACGTTATAAAATCTCTGAGGCTATTTAATGTAGGCGAGACATTTATGCGAATTAAGCACTTTTTTTGGTCGAACAATTTTGTAATCCTCTGCGTCCATCTTCTGTAAGATTCTGTCTTTCCTGCAGGTTATGGCTCCCCTCACGTTTTTCACTGTGTATTTGCGTCGGTTGACTTTAAAACGGTGTTGTGCTCGTATTGCTGAAGTGTTTGCGGTGGACAGTCAACAATTGTTGTCCAGCTCCTTTCGTTAATGCCCACTGCCGCAACACCATGCGACTGCACAGGGGGGGGGGGCGCTTGCCGACTAGCCGACTACTGACTGACTTCCACGGGTGTACACACTCGAATCCAGATAGTCGCGCCTACACAAGGGGGCACATGAAGACGATGCCCTAATAGTCAACGCACTATCGGCCACTGTGCATGATACACCACCTCCAGCAGTGCAACATACCAGTTGCACACGGGCACCATAGCAGACGCATCTTCGTCGCGTTTTTACCCGCTTCACGGTGGCCAAGTTATGCTAAACCAATCTTTGTACGTTGGACCAAGCTCTCCTCCTCTCAACCTGCACCGAGCAGCCCCTCCGGGCACGCTGCTCCGACTCCACCTCCTCGCTGCCGGAATTGAGGTCAACCCCGGACCACTCTGATACTGCTCATTCTGCCATGTCTGCCTGGCCCGCCGCGGCTGTTCTGTACGTTGCAACTTCTGCAATGCTTAGTGTCCCCTCCGCTGCAGTGGCCTCGACAACTCAGATAATTGGTCACCCGCCTTCATCTGCTCCAATTTTCCCGTGCCTCTGCCTCCTCCTACCGTTCCTGTCTTCTACACAAATTCTCAAGTTTCTGACTTGGCCACGCCGCCTGGCCTAAGGCTTCTACAGTTCAACACTAATGGCCAGCTTGGCAAGCTTGAGCAGTTCCTCGCCTTTATGCGTTCGCACAGCGTAGCTATAGTGGCTATTTGAAAGACAAAGTGGACTTTCTCCATCAAGGTCTCTTCCTGTGCCGACCACGCGAACGTCCGTCGCGAACGCGGTCGCAAAAAAGGGAATATTTGGCCCTCTTGGTGGACAAATCCATTGGCCATCATCAGCAACCCCTGCTTGATGGCGACCCAATGGAAGTATTGGCAAGTTCCCCCGATATTGGCCCAGCACCGCTTACCACCGTGAACGTCTACATCGCTTCAACTTCCAGTTATTCTCTTGGTTTTAACACCTCCATTGCTCTCTACTTACCTTCTGAAGACAGTTTGGTGCTAAGTGACTTCAATACTCTAACGTGGTGGCTGATCACCGGGGAGAAGGCCTGGCCGATGAAGCAAAACACGCTGCCTTCGCCAAACGTGGTGCCCGCCCAACGGTGTTTGCCGCTCGCCGGATGCTTCCCTCACTAGTTTCAGCCTGGTAACCTCCATTATGTAGATCACGGAAAGTAGCCTGAATAGCGATCACCTAACTTAAGTAGTCGAATTGGCAACCACCATTGACCGTATCAAGGCCCCAAACAGGAACATCAACAACTTCAAGCGATCCGATTGGACAGCGGTCACCACCAAGATCGATGTCTTACCGCCTCCCACCTGTTTACATACGGCGGAGCGAGCTCTTCGGTGACTGCTTATGGCAGCAGCATATCACTAGATCCCGAACGGTCGCATTTTCCTTCTTCGTCCAAACTATGCACCTGAAGCCTCCCACCGGAAATGTGAGATATAGGAGGGCGTGATGTTAATGACCCGCGCATCGGCGAGCTGAAAGGTTTGATCACCAAGCCAACCATACCATAGCCATAAACATCAATTTCAAGTAAGCCGATGGGGCTGCCACTTGTAAACTTCTACGCAACCTGACCAAGCTCCGGGCTGATACGTCTAACCAGTCTGTTAGCTTCGCGGACGGCAACTTCATTTTTAACAATAGTAAGAACGCCGCAAAGATAACAAACTGCTCTCGCCCCGCTCGGTGTCCAGTCCCAAAAGCCAGCGCTCCCTTCTTCGTCCCCTCCACAAATCCCCACCCTGGACTCTTCCTTTTTGGCTTACGCTATACTCACTGCTGTCAAAAAAACGAGGGCTTCAAAATCCTTAGGTCCAAATGGCCCGGCGCCTATTAATTTGCGCCATATTGGGCCTAAGGTCGCTGCCTACCTAGCTGCTGTTTAAAACCTTTTGCTGGCTAATTTAATCAACGCCGATTGCTGACGCCAATCGATCATACTCCCTCTGGTCAAAACTGGTAAGGACCCCAGTCTAGAAACCTCTTACCGCCCAACTGCCCTTTTCAGTCCACTGGCGAGGATCCCGTACCGGCTCATTCACCCAATTCTGACGTCCGCGGAGGAACTGGCTTGCCACCCACATGGTTTCAGATCAGTCATAGTACATAACTGCGCTTTTCGAGTACAGCGACGCCATCCACGAGTGCCTCAATCAGCAGAAGCCCGCTTCAGGCAGCGTGTCAGTCTCAACCGACCATTCATGCCCTTTCGACTGCGTTCGCAAGAATCAGCTACGGCAAAACTTGGTCTCTATCGACCCCTCGGCTGGTCTGGTCCTTTGGCTTGTGGCTTACATCCGTGGCCACCACGACCGTGTCCTTTTTCGCGACGCTCTTTCTAAGCCCCGCAAACAGGTCAGCAGTATTACTCAAGGCTCAGTCTGACGCTCTTTAACATCTATAAGTGAGAGCTCTCACTCCTCTCGGGCAACTGTGAAAGTGGTATCGTACGCGGATGATATTACGTTTTTTGCCAGCATAATCAAATCGATCAGGCTGGGCAGCCCCTCTCGGAGTTTATGCCCGATATCGAAAATTTATACACCTAGCGCAGGATGACGATCTCGGCAGCCAAGTCGTCCGTCTCTGTTTTAACTGCACCCGAAGGGCTTCAATCGTCACCCGGTCATCGTGGACAACGGTTCGTCTTTACCGCTCGTCCGTTAGCCAAAACTCCTTGGCGCACGTTTTGATCCGGTATAACGTTTGCGGACCATGCCATGGAGATCGCAAGCAAAAAAGCCGTTGCACCAACGTCCTCAAGGCTCTAGCAGGCACATCGTGGGGCTGTGCGAAAGAGACTTTGACGACCAAATTCAAAGTGCTGGCTACGCCACACCTCACTTATGCGGCACCAATCTGGTCCCCTACAATCATCTCTTATAGACCTACGCAACTTTGACTCAAGCCGGTCGAGGTCTAGGCTTTTCTCCGTCTTCCAACTGCAGTCATTTTTAAATTTAGCCCTGGAACTCTTCCTTCAAATGACCTTGAACGCGGTTTCTTCAAATTCGAAGATAAGTGAAAGCTTTATATAAATAGATTTATATAAGAGAAGAAACGACTCAAAGTCTTTGGTTTTCTTAAATAAATTATCAGTAAGTAACAGTTGACTATCTTAGCCAAAATCTGCTACCAAACTCCTTCGTTGATTTGGTCAGATATTGTGCTCTGTTTCATAGAACGCTGTACAAATCATTTGTTTTGTACTTCTAGTAGTTTATTGTTTATTTGTCAAAAACTCATTACTTCGACATATATTTAGCATTCAAACATCCTTTACTTGAAAATTTTATTAGAAACAGTGACTTACGCGAAAGTTGTTTTGGATCAAATCGATCTGTCAGCCCTCTTCAATTTAACAAACTTTATTGAAAAGTATGAACCTGTATTAAAGATTCGTAATTCACTTCTGGAATCAAATTCATTTGAAAGCAACCTCACGAATTTACCTCAGATTGAGTCTGTGGTGCATTTAGTATCAGTATCAGTATATTGAGGTTATGTAGGAAAAATTCCTTTGAGTACCCTATTTGTACATATGTGCAGTGGTAGCAAAAAAATTGTTGCTTAGACTGTTGGCGAGGCCAGTTGTCCTGTGTCATAGGATGAAAATAGGAGCAAACAGTGAAAAAACTCCTCATGGATTTTTAGGAGAAAAACTGTCGTCCTTGTGGGGGTAATGCGTGGGATTTAGGAGGAAAAAGTGGTTTCCACTGGGGGGGGGGCATTGCAAAGGTTCCCAGGATCATCACCGTGTGGAAGCCACGTCCTGATTCTTCCTTGCTCATTGCAGAGTTCGCCACCGGAACTGGAAACACAGAGGCATCCGTCCAGATCGTTGACAGTCCGCTTTGGGTCGAACCAAGGGTGAATGTTTAAGCCATCAGGTCTGGCTGATAAGATCGCCAGCGGGTAATCACGATACGCAGGTAGCCAAGTAGGGTAGACCGCGGAGACCTTCGCATGAGGCTATGCATGGGAGGGCGTTATAAATAGAAAACGTGAATGGATATAAAAACTAATACTACTGAAAAATTGAAAGAGTATTATTATTATTGCAATATGTATGTTACGATCCATCGTGCACTGCTATATCGATCCAGTTTCCACTTAAAACCCTCTGGCAATTCCTACATAACAACGTCCTGAGGAAGCGCATTCCACGCTCCGACCACCCTGTTTGTAAAGAAGTGTTTCTGAGCGTCCAGCCTGGCCCCTGTCACCTTTAATTTGAGAGGATGACCCCTCATATTCGTGGTCGTTGCTAATTCGAAAAAATCCCCTGATATAGGACAGCAGTCTTGAAGACGTTTTACGCGGAATGCTAGTATCAGGTCCCCCCGAAGCTGCCTGTAGCGCAATGGGAAGAGGTTGAGATTCGACAGCCGTGTTTCATAAGGCTGCGCGCCCTGCCCCATAACAAGTTTGGTTGCGCGCCGTTGTACCTTTTCCAGGATGTTGATGTCTTTCCTGGCCCAGGTTCTCAAAGCTTGGATAGCGGATTCTAGATGCGGTCGTACGAAGGTTCCGAAGACTTTTGTGAAGCCTTCTTCATTGAAGGTAGAAAAAGCTCGTTTGACGAGGTATAGGATCAACATTGCGGACTTGGCTACCTTTGTGCAATGCAGGGAGGGTTTAAGCGAGGGCGTGATCCAGACTCCCAAGTCTTTCTGGGCGTTCACTTCCTTCAATGGTATGTCATTCAGTCGATAAGCCGTGCCATTTGAAGAAACGGATTTGCCAACTCGAAGGGTGGTGCACTTGCTCTCATTGAACGGTAAAAGCCAGTCCGCCGACCATTTGAAGTCTATTTAAATTTTCCTGCAGGTGCACTTCGTCAGCCGCAGTTCGAATTACGCTCCAAAGTTTTATATCATGGTGATACCGCAATCCAGTTCGCGGACACAGTCGTTGATGTAGATAACAAACAAAATAGGACCGAGAACGGAGCCTTGGGGAACACCATTCTCAACCTCAACCTTGGCTGACTGTTTGTCGCTGATGTGGACAGTTTGCGAGCGACCGATTAGGAAGCTGTTTATCCATGCGGCTGAGTTTATAAAGGAAGCGGTGGTGCGGCACGCTATCGAAAGCCTTGTTGAAGTCAATATAGACAGCATGCACTGAGTTTCCACTATCGACTGCCTCAAACCACCGTTCTTAATAGTAGAGCAAGTTTGTAACGCAGCACCTACCTCTACGAAAACCATGCTGAGCATCCGATAGCAGATGGGTTTGTTCCAGGAACTGCATAAGTTATTGCTTGATAATTTTTTCCATTATTTTGCAGCAGATTGCAGTAAGGTTGACTGGTCGGTAGTTATTCGCTGAGACCCGGCTTCCCCCCTTGTATAGCGGTGTAATCCTCGCGGATTTCCAATATACTGGTAAACATCCGGTTTCAAAGGAGGTTTGGAAGAGCATAGAGAGTGGTTTGGCCAACTTATTGGCGAGATCCTTCAAAATCTTGGCTGGTACGTTGTCGGGACCTGATGACTTAGATTCTTTTAAGCTTAAGAGTTCCTTAAGAACAACAGCCTCGGGGAATCGGACAGTCTCAACTATTGTATCCGCTTCAGTGTCGTCGGTGGTGTGATCGTATGCCATTTCCTTTGCGAAGACTGATCGGCAAAATTTCGAAAGATGATCAGCCTTTGCTTCATCATAATAATAATAATAATATGTTTATTATGCCAGTTTAAAGGCAATTGTAAAGAGTTGGTAATGCACCTCTTGGGCGCCTTCCAACACCTCGAAGACCGGAAATTATCTAAAACAAACTCCTTATGTTGCAGCCAGTATTGGTTTTGTTTCAGGTTTTTTGTTTCGTCAATACTGGGCGAGATTAGGAGTTTGTTTCAAGTGAAAAAAACCTACCTTCAAAGGTATGATACAAACGGAATAAATGTACAGTTGTAAGCTGAGTTGACTCATCAGCAGGAGAACTGTTTCATATCGTTTAAAAACATTAGTTCCAGACGGAGAGGGTTGGCACAAGAACACAGTGTTCTCAGTCTTTCTCCAATGGTTGTCGGTAAAAGTTGCAAGCTTTCGGCTGAAGGGTTTGCAGACTGCGGGTTGCTGCTTCAGCCACATTATCTTCAGCAGTGAAGCCTGGCGGGGTTCAAAGTCCACGAACGCCATCAGAGTGAAAGAGAGATTCCACGGAGTCAGCACCCAAAATTCGTGAAAGTTGTCCTGAATGTAGAAAACTAGTTATAGCTCTCTTAAACATAGGGTAGTTTTGCTGGGTTTTAATACTTTTGGGCAGCTTATTCCAGATTGATATGGCATTTACTGAAAAGAATTGCCGGTACTTAACTGTGCGTGCCATAGGAAGAAATAAAAATACGTCTCGATGACTGGCGCGTCGAGAGTGCTCAAGCTGCCTTATTGTACTAAGAGGATTAAAGGTTTGACCATTCAAAAGTTTAAACAGTAAAAATAGACCCTTCTGCAATCGACGAAGCCATAGGGGATGCAGCTTTATAAGTTCGCACCTTTGTTGGTAGGTTAAGTTACGGTGTTCTGTAGTGAAAACTCTTCTAGTGAAGAAGTGCTGCACCGATTCTATTTTCTTCCGTTCACTAGTGCGCAGAAGACTGAACAGAGGCGAGCAGTATTCAAGACAAGGTCTCACGTACATATTATAAAGGCTAGTTCTTACATTGATAGTCTTAAAATTTCTAAGGATAAATCCGGTGGTTCGGCGTGCTTTCGAGACTATCAGGGCACAGTGCTCTGACAAATTGAGACTATTAGAGTAGGATATGCCCAAATCCTTGATAAC
>JAYGXS010000602.1:0-23070 GCA_036362985.1 Ligula intestinalis
TGCTTGCTTTGAAATCTAGAAATTTGCCTGTAACACACTGGGAATCCGTCCTCTTGGACGCTCTTCACTCCATCAGATCACTTTTATGTACCGGGGAACCACAGCAGACGCGTCTACGAACCGCGTTCCCACCCGCCCTCCCGGCGGCCAAGGTCTGCTACACCCATCTCCCTACGTTGGATCAACTCTCCCCTCCGCCCAATCCGTGTTTTTGATGACGGAACAGCCCCTCCCGGCCACGCTGCTCCGACTCCTCCTCCTCGCCGCCGGAATCGAGGCCAACCCTGGACCTCTCTGGTACTGCTCGTTCTGCCGAGTCCGTCTGGGACGCCGCGACTGGTCTGTACGTTGCGGCTCCTGCAATGGCTGGTGCCATCTCCGCTGCAGTGGCCTCGCCACGGCTGCCGATTGGTCGCCCGCCTTCGCGTGTCCCAGCTGTCCCGTGCCCCCACCGATCTCCATGCCTCCAGCCCGTCCAGTCCTGAACCCAAATCCTCTGGTCTCCGACCTTGCCTCACCACCTGGTCTTAAGATCTTACAATTTAACGTCAACGGCCTCCTTGGGAAGCTTGACCAGCTCCTGGCCTTCATGCGCTCGCACAGCATAGCTGTGGCGGCTATCCAAGAGACAAAGTGGTCTAACTCCACTAAGGTCCCTTCCTGTGCCGATTACACGATTGTCCGTCGCGACCGCGGCCGCAACAAAGGCGGAGGTTTGGCCTTCCTGGTGGACAAATCCATTGCCCATCACCAGCTTCCCCTGCTTGGAGCCGATCCCACGGAAGTACTGGCGATTTCCCTTGACATTGGCCCGGCGCCGCTAACCGTCGTGAACGTGTACATCCCTCCAACTTCCAGTTGTTCTCCCGGTTTCACCGCCTCTATCGCTCCCTACTTACCTTCTGGAGACAGTCTGGTGTTAGGTGACTTCAACGCTCACCATGACCTCTGGTACTCTAACTTGGCAGCCGACTCCCGAGAAGCTCTGGCTGATGAAATAGAACACGCCCCCTTTGCCGTTCTCAACGAGAACAGCCAAACGCGGCTCCCGACCAACGGCGCCTCCAGCTCGCCCGATGTTTCCCTCGCCAGTCTCAGTCTGGTAGCCTCCACCATGTGGAAGACGGAAATCAGCCTGGGTAGCGACCACCTCCCCATTGTGCTCGAATTGGCCACCGCCGCCGAGCGTATCAAGGCCCCCAACCGGCACTTCATTAATTTCAAGAAAGCCAATTGGGCAGCGTTCACGTCCGAATGCGAACCCGATATCGATGGCCTACCGCCTCCCACCTGTGTCCACATGGCGGAGCGAGCCCTTCGTCGACTACTCCTGGCAGCAGCAAGTCACCACATCCCTAACGGCCGCATTCCCTTTCTTCGTCCTAACTATCCGCCCGAAGCCTCCCGCCTGGAACGAGAGAGAGACGAAATACGAGCGCGTGATGCCACTGACCCGCGCGTTGGCGAACTGAATGGCTTAATCACTAAGACTATCAACGATGGCAAACGCCAACGCTGGCATGAACTAGTTTCAGATTGTAATTTCAGCGGCAACTCAGCTGCCACTTGGAAGCTTTTACGCAACCTGACCAAACCCCGGGCTGATACATCAAACCAGTCTATTAGCTTTGGGGACGGCAAGTTCATTTCCAACAACGGTAAGATCGCCGCGAAGATGAACAAGCTGTTCTCGCCCCGCTCGGCGCCCAGTCCCAAAAGCCAGCGCCCCCTTCTTCGCCTCCTCCATAAAGCCCCGCCCCCAGATATTTCCTTTTCGGCTGATGCCATCCTCACCGCCGTCAAGAAAATGAGAGCTTCGAAAGCCTTAGGACCAGATGGTCTGGCGCCTATCCATGTGCACCACATCGGCCCGAAGGTGGCTGCCTACCTTGCCGCCCTCTTCAACCTTTCACTGGGAACTTCAATCATCCCTGATTGCTGGCGCCAGTCGATCATCATCCCCCTGGTCAAAGCGGGTAAGGACCCCTGCCTAGCGACCTCTTATAGTCCAATTGCCCTCCTCAGTCCATTGGCGAAGATCCTGGAACGGCTCATCCACCCAATTCTGACGTCTGTGGCGGAACTATCTTGCCACCAACATGGTTTCCGATCGGGTCGTGGAACTACAACGGCGCTTTTCGAGCTCAGCGACGCTATCCTCGAGGGCTTCAATCAACAGAAGCCCGCTTCGCGGACCGTGGCAGTCTCAATTGACCTGTCACGAGCCTTTGACTGCGTCCGCCACGATCAGCTCCTGCAGGACTTGGTCTCATTGAACGTCCCGACTGGCCTGGTCCGATGGTTGGCGGCTTACATCCGTGGCCGTCACGATCGTGTCCTCTTCCGGGGCGCTCTCTCCAAGCCCCGTAAGCAGTCCTGTAGCGTCCCTCAAGGCTCTGTGCTCAGCCCGACACTCTTTAACATCTACATGCGAGAGCTCCCACTCCCCCGGGCACCTGTGCAAGTGGTATCCTATGCGGACGATATTACGATCTTCTGCCGGCACCATGACATCGATCAGGCTGCGCAGCTCCTCACGGAGTTCATGCCTGTTGTCGAAAACTTCCTCACCCAGCGCGGAATGACGATCTCGGCAGCCAGCGCGGAATGACGATCTCGGCAGCCAAGTCGTCCGTAACTGTTTTTACGCTCGATCCGAAGGAGTTCAATCGTCATCCGGTCATCACCGTCAATGGGGCGTCCTTACCGCTCGTCCGCAAGCCCAAACTCCTTGGTGTGCGTTTTGATCCGCTCTTCACGTTCGCAGACCATGCCAGGGAGACCGCAAGCAAAGTAAGCCGCTGCACCAAGGTCCTCAAGGCTCTAGCAGGCACATCCTGGGGCTGTGCGAAAGAGACTCTGTCGACTGCTTTCAAGGCGCTGGCCAAGCCGCACCTCACTTATGCGGCATCAATCTGGTCTCCTACGATGAGCTCTTCCAGCCTCCGCCGCCTCCAGTCAGCCCAAAACGCTGCCCTCCGCACGATCACGGGTTGCTATAAAATGTCGCCTATAGATCATCTTCATGCGGAGGCTTCTGTTCTACCGGTCGCCCATCACAACACTCTCCTTAGCCAGCAGTTCTGGTGGAGTTGTTCGCAACCCGGCCATCCCAATCATCACCGTTGCACCGCTCCCGAGCCCTGCCGCAACGTCCGGCCGTCTATTCGAGCACTCCACAAGGAAGCTGTTGCCTCGTCTCTCGCGGATCTACCTGTTGATAGCTCTGCCACCAAGACAGGCTTCCAGCGTCTCCACCAGAGATTCGTTGTCGAGGAGAAACGAGGTTATCGTCCCCCGGTCCTTTTGGGTGGCTATCCACCTCCGATCGCGGCCTCAGAACGACATCTCCCGAGGGTCACTCGCTGTACTCTGGCGCAGCTACGCAGTGGCTACTGTATGCTCCTTCGCAAGTACCAGCACCGGCTCGACCCATCCATACCCGACTGCTGTCCCGACTGCGGCGTCTCGCCGCATGACTGCCGTCATCTGTTCGCCTGCAGTTCTCGGCCAGGCACCCACCTCACTCCCGCGGACCTGTGGCTCAAGCCGGTCGAGGTTGCGGCTTTTCTCCGTCTCCCAACTACTCCCAGTTTGGATTCCGGCGGGGATTCCTGATCCAACTATGGGCTACGACACACACACACACACTTTTATGTACCGCCACTAACGCGACGCCACATGAAAGAATGTTTGCCTATAATCGGAGATCAACCACTGGAACCACTCTTCCTATGTGGCTCTCTTCCCATGGTCGAGTCCTACTGATGAAGAGTAACCAACAGTCCAAATATGACCCGCTCAGTGAGGAAGTTGATCTACTCCAGTGCAACCCTCAGTACGCTCATATACGATTCGACGATGGCAGAGAAGAGACAGTATCTGTTCGACTACTTGCTCCTAGAGGTGAAAAGGATCTCAGTGATCATCATCAGGAGACGGCCACTCCCTTAGTCGAAAATTCCGTTCCAACTCCGCCTCACTAATCACCCAAGGCCGAACTGGAAAGCAACACCGGCTGTACTGACAACCAAGGTGTAACAACGCCTGATCA
Source organism: Ligula intestinalis (assembly GCA_036362985.1). Lineage (NCBI taxonomy): Eukaryota > Metazoa > Platyhelminthes > Cestoda > Diphyllobothriidea > Diphyllobothriidae > Ligula > Ligula intestinalis. The sequence goes on from JAYGXS010000602.1 coordinate 4,055, forward strand.
TGGCCATAATGAAGACGACCCACATGAGCATAACCTGGAGACGTTACTAAAACAACAACAACGTGTCCATCCATACTGCCTTCGCAACCGAGCTGCTTAGGATTTATCCCGCTCAAACTCTAGAGTAGATTTGTGAACATTATGCCCCTTTTATGTTGGCCGGGGAGAATGTGGTGTTAATACTAATCTTACACTCGTTCACCCCTTTTTCGCTCATTTTTGTTGATTAACATTCACCCCTGCCTCCCTACGAACGCGTGATATTTGCCTATATAATCCTTACGGCTCTTTATTCCTTGTTAGTTCGTGTACGACAATTATAAGATGAGTAAAGCCCAATTCTAGGGTACTCGACTCCTCATTCTTCTCGACTGTTCGGCTATTGCGTACTGATTAACTCGACTATCTCCCAATCACGACAACAACCTGAAAGGCTTCGTAAGTATCGACTCGATGATTCGTATCGACAAGATGTGCCAGAATAGAACTCGAGATCCATCTAGTTTCACCTTTACTTAACCAGGCCGGTAGGTGCTCACGTACCCTCTTTTCCAGGCGCCTTGTTGTTCGGTCTATGTATCCTGCTCCACAGGAGCAAGTGAACGAGTAAATACACATAGATCTGGCCTTAAACGGGAGTCGGTCCTGACCTCATAATCGTAGGAGGGGAGAGTTCGTGAAGAAGACTCATAAGTTCGCCGCAGGGAAAGCGCATGCGATTGCGGTCCTTAGACGTCGTCTGACGAGCTCGCTTGTTGCATCGCCTAATAAAGGCAGTCTAATGAATACGTCACTTCCGTGGCCGACCACGACACCAAATGGCGATCGCATTTTGCCCCCACACCCCCGTGACAGTCGTTCGCTGCGCGCAAATAACAGCAAGTATCACTCCATGCATCTGCCCTCTGATCAACTCCCACAACCTAACCCAATTACTTCCCCTCTCCCAATGTACGAACCTCTACACGCCGACCCCGCCATGCGGGCGATGCGTAAACGATGAGTTGTAATTAGACTAGACTATTTAACCCTGTCCACCTGTACAGTTTAAATTGCCCTGCAAATTTTGTGGCCTGATGATGATTTGCTGAAAAATACGTTTACCAAGTTGACTTCTCAACTTAAGAATGGGAATATTTGCAGAACTTAGACAATCCAAAGATCCCTCGGTGTTAAACGAACTCCACGGCTTCCTCAAGTTTGACACCTGGCTTGCAGAGGCAAATGTGACAGCCAAATTCCTCTCAGGGTGTATGGACCAGGGTGAATATCCGAGGCAGTACTGGAAACCTTTACGAAGAAATCATACCGCTGTTTCGTAGGCATCGTTAAGAAGGCTTACGGAGAGTTACCTTGAGACGATTAACGCGGGAATACTGGAACTCCAGCGGAACCTGGCTCAGAGGGCAGCGGTCCTTGACCGTCTTGAAACTCACGAGAGAGTGGCGTTTGAAGAATATGTGCAAACAATAAGGAACAAAATAATCGAAGCGAGGTGGAACAAACTCCTTCGAAGTGTCCAACTATTTAAAGCGCCGACAACCCTCCCAAGCAATCCGGAGCGGTACGTGCATAACTATTCTTCAATGCGTCTTGACAAAACCCTCCTAGAGGTACTATCTCTAGGCCCTAAGTTCTGCATTGCAGGAAAAAGACCGAGGCAACTAGAGTTAGAAACCCAATTTGAGAGCCTCTTTAGCAGGACTGCTGATCTAAAATCTACCAAGCCTAACGACGTTGACTATCTCAAGTCGACGCTGGTGAACTGCTGCCAGCAGTATTTGAGAAAGGTCCCAACGAACAAAGGAACCTTCACAAAGGATCATCTGGATAGCCTAAGAAAACTCCGAAGTAACGAAAACATCGTACTGACTAGACCAGACAGGGTCCGGAATAGCGCTGATTAATAAAAATGATTATGCTATGAAACTAGAATCTATCCTAGCGGATCGTACGAAGTTCTCAAAATCCGAGAATGACAAGGATTGGACGGAGGCCGCTGAGGGTCAGTTAACTACAATTCTCAAAGAAGGTTATTTGTCTGACAAAGAGCTCGAAAGACTGAGACCTGTAGGTACAACGATACCCAGAATGTATGGTCTTCCGAAAATCCAAAAACAGGGGTTACCCTTGCGTCCTATCTTGGATATGAGAAACTCCCCATTGCTAAATGGCTGGTAGAAAAGATGAAGCCACTTGCAAGTGATCTATATCCCCAAAGCTTTAAAGACAAGTTTAAATTCGTTGAAGCTATAAAGAACATGAACGTTGGTGAAAATAAAGATGCTCTCCTTGGATGTATCATCTCTATTTACCAACGTACCCGTGGTAGAAACGATAGACTATCTGTGTGACGTCATTCGGGACACGAACTACTAGAAAAATATGCCCGTGGAAACCCTGAAAGAGCTACTCACACGATGCACACGAAATGTGCTATTTCTGCGCAATGGTCAGCTTTACAGGCAGATAGATGGTGTGGAGATGGGACACCACTTGGCCCGTTTCTCGCGAATGTATTTATGGGCAAGATCGAGAAAATGAGTCTAAAGGACACCATAGATGACCTTGCGTTCTATGGTCGATATGTGGACGATATCTTCTGTGTAGCAGACCATAACGTTGACACTGATGCTCTGGCCAGGAAGTTTAACAACACGCATCCATCTCTCAAATTTATTGCAGAGACGGAGAAAGACGATGAAATAGCGTTTCTTGATGTCCTTCTGCGAAGGCAAGATGATGGATCCATCCTGCGTAGGGTCTTCCGGAAGAAAACCTGGACGGGACAATGCACCAACTTTCATAGTTTTTTCCCCTAAATATAAAACGAAATATAGTCCAGGGGTTAGCAGATACAGTACGAAAGATTTGCTCTCCCAAAACTGTCGAAGCAGAAATCCAATAGCTGCAGCAGAAACTTATTGAAAATGGATACCCGGAGAGGTTCATCCTCAGGAATATTGGAGAGCGATCCAAAAAGCCTGATACCCTAACCGCAGAGAAGACAGACGGATTCATTCAACTGCCTTTCTTAGGCGATGCAACAAGCGAGCTCGTCAGACGGCGTCTAAGGACCGCAATCGCATGCGCTTTCGCCGCGGCGAACTTACGAGTATTCTTCACGAACTCTCCCCTCCTACCATTAGACGGTAAGGACCGACACCCGTTTAAGGCCAGATCTATGTGTATTTACTCGTTCACTTGCTCCTGTGGAGCAGGATACATAGACCGAACAACAAGGCACCTGGAAAAGAGGGTACGTGAGCACCTACCGGCCTGGTTGAGTAAAGGTGAAACTAGATGGATCTCGATTTCTATTCTGGCACATCTTGTCGATACTAACGAAGCCTTTCAGGTTGTCGACCGGACACCAGCCAACTTTTCCAAGGGCCTACGCCAACCGGTGCTTGCAACAGCCGAAGCAGTGGCTATACGGCTTGCGAATCCGGTGCTGTGTTGTCAGAAGCTGACAGAAGCCCTTTCACTTCCGTGGCCGACCCCGACACCAAATGGCGATCGCATTTTGCTTCCACGCCCCAGTGACAGTCGTTCGCTGCGCGCATATAACAGCAATTATAACTCCATGCACCTGCCCTCTAATCAACCCCCACAACCTAACCCAATTACCTCCCCTACCCCTCCTCCACCCTCCCCCATAGTACGAACCTCTACACACCGACACCTCCATGCGGGCGACGCGTAAACTATGAGTTTTAATTAAACTAGTTTAATTAACCGTGTATCTGTACCGTTTAAATTACCCTGCAAATGTTGTGACCTGATGATGATTTGCTGAAAACATATGTTTGCCAAGTTGACTTCTCATTATAATTTTTTAAGTTTCCGCAAATGCGTTCTCGCTGGTATGGGAGAAATAATCAAACATCTACAAACTTGGGGAGGTTGCTTGCAGTACTCGCCATACTGCAGTTTGCAACTTATTTGAGTAGATAATACGTTTTCTAAAAACATTACTTTCTACTTAAGTGTTTGAAACGTCTTACGGTCGACGTTTTGTGCTCAGGCCGACGGTCTTCCTCATTTTTAAAGACCACTCAAATACGCTTTCAAAAGATGCCTTGTAGTGCAGAATTTCGTTAAAAGTATGGATTATAGGGAAGATCATCTGACACGAACGATTACTTGGAATGACGAATAGGAGCTCGAACAAACCCCAGTTCCTCATAGAAAACTCAGTTGAAGTGATGAGAAGCGTCACGTAAGATACCTGACCTTAGATTTTAACAAGATAATAATGTCCTCAAAAAATGTGTATGTCCTATCAATTAAAAATTCTAAAAAAACCACCGATGATATCCCCAGAGCTGTATTCAACCGAACCTTCGAATATTGTATACGTCGGTCTGGTTGATTTTCATATTCTACCTATTTTGCAATTTCCTTACCTCGTTCTTCAAGTTTTCGTTTCTAAAACGGTCCTAGCCACAGACAAAATCGTTCACTAAACGTGGGATCTAAACCTAGTGGTATATCGAAGATAACTTACTTACGGGATAAGGGAGTCCCGTAACCGATTGGCGAGCTTGCATTCAACAATTTTAATATTAGCAATCAAAACCGAAAAGATGACAAGCTTGTGGCTCAGTCACGGGTTCGAACCTCTGGTGGTGCAGGAGATGAGAGAGATTAACTAATGACTAATAGAACAAAATGCTTATGCTAGTCTACCCATTTTTAGCAAACATTCATCTCATAGTTTTCTTAAAATACCACAGCTGTCATGAGGGGGCGTACGGAATTATACAAGACAGTGTGTTACTAAATCTTAGATCCAAGGAATTCAATGGTACACACCTACATTTACCTCAAATAAACTGAACTAAAACTTAAATCTTCAACACATGTGAGATTTTAGCCGGCAAACGCAGGGGCTTTTCAAATTGCCAAGGCATATTCGAAGGACGGATGGTCCTCTAGAAGCGCGTAGTCATCGATGACACCACTGCGGCTAGCAAACAGTATTCATCTAAACATATTTGCGATCTATGAAATACCTCGATTCTATTAGGACTATGTGACACAAACTTTCTTAGAGTTAGGTATTATAGAACGAAAATTTCTTCAAACAGCAGTACCGCTTTTAATTCATTTGGTTAACACACTGTGTCCAAGGTTTCTTTAATCCATTACGAGATATTCGATAACTGTTAAGTCAACTCAAAAAGTACGAACGTGTCTAGAAATTCAGGTGAGTTCGAAGGGTAATCGAATATAAATACTACTTAAAGTCCAAAAAACGGATGACAGTGAAGTGTTTACTTCTTAAATCGAGCAGGTAGAAACTACGTAAGATTCATTATTGTCCCAGGACAAAAATTGCATGAAAAATATGAGCAGGAAATGGGATAAAACAAACCTTAGACGTGTATACGGCAACAGTGCACTGATTTACTTCACAGCATGATGTGTAACACCACTCTGGAGACTGCGCGACGATTTTTTTCAAGAATACGGCACCGTTCTCCTCCGAAGATTCAGAAAGTATAATCTTGTTTTCATGGCGATCGAATTTTCTGTCACAATTTTTTGCAAAAGAACATATCAGGACGAAGACAAAAGTCCAAATTCTAATACGTAGGATAGATCCCATTGCCAGGGTGAAGTGTGACTTGCAACGTCCTCAAAGTGTGCATTTAGACCAGGCAAGTCATTCTAATATTTGAAAGGTCGAATGTTGCATTGTCGCATGAATTCCAGCGTATTTAAAGAAAAGACCGTTTGGAATGAATTCAACATATAATTGTTTTGTTCTCTTTATCTCTGGAATTTGGATTCTGGTTCTTGATCTTGACAATTCAACCGCATTTTCTGCAAAATACATATAGTCAACCGTATTTGTTCAAAGCTACAGTTGGCTCGTGGAGCCAAATTAATAATTTCAGGAATTTAGGAATTATAAGAAGTAAATCCTCAAATCTGGGTAGCTTTTCCCGCAATTGTATCAGCAGGTAGCCTAAAAATACGTCCGTGAAATTTTTTGCGATGTTCAGAGCCCTGCTAGCTGTTATTTTTTCTGATCGTAGGCATTTGACACTTGGCACTTCTTAACCTCATCAATTCACTTCGCAATGAGCAGCAGTCATTGTGCTTTACTCTGACCTAAGTGAAGCTTTCGAAAAGGTGCCGTAAAGGCGTCTTCTAGTCAAACTAGAAGCCCTAGTAATCAGGCTTACTCTCCTCGATTTCATTACTTCCAACCTGTCTAACCACAACCAGAATGTCTTAGTAGGCAATAGCTACTCGATGCCTTAAGCAATCAAGGGTGGAGATTTTCAAGGCATGGTTTTAGGTCACCTCCTTTTCATTCTTTACACAAATGTTATTGCAACAGTGCTAAATAATTTGGAAAATTTCTGTTATGCTGATGACCTTAAGTGTATTTACTCATTTTCGAAGGACACGGCCAGTAGACGCGTTGGTAAAGTTAATGCAGACTTGCGTACACTCTAAAGTTGGAGCGCCATATGGCAGTTGAAGTTTCCTCCGTGCAAATGAAGTTTCCTGTGTTTTGGACCCGCAAAGCTTCCTGAACCCATTATTTTCCGAAATAGTCCACTGTTAGAACGATCTACGATAAAAGACTTGGGTCTAACCTACACGAATAAGCTTCCATTATCGCCTAATGCAAATCAAAGTTCTGCTAAGACCGCACAGATTTGTGGGTTTATATTGCATGATTTTTCCTTCCAGCAATAAATTTTAAACGATACCGTATGTTTGATCTCCCTATCCTTTATTCTGTGCTACAATCAAGAGACAGCGGCTTCGCCCTTTATACCGTCGATTTCCAGTTTAATAAGGCATTTTATCGGGTCAATCATAACCTCTTCCTTCTGAAACTGACGTCTTTCGGCATAGAGAGCAAGCTTTTGATATTAATATCTTCCTATTCGGATGCTTGCACACAATGAGCAAAAATTTCCAATGTTATCTCCAACCCCACGCATGTGAGGAGTGGAGTTATACAGGGTAGTGTACTGGGTCCGCTCTTATTTTGCCTGTTTGTCAACGACGTTCCATTTTGTTTTCAGTATGGTAGACTTTTTATGTACGCTGATGATTTAAAAGTCGCTTATCGATATAAACCGGCAGATCGCAACATCGTGCTCGAGCTGATAAAAAAGGATGTTCAGGCCTTCCCCAGTGGTGCTGCACATGGCGCCTCACCCTTTCATGGCACAAATGTTCCGTTATGGTTGTTGGCGACGATCACCAACCGGAATTAAGCATGGATGGCCGCGAACTAAATGTCCCAGAAGTTTTCAAAGATTTTGGCACATCCTTTTCAAAAAGTCTCAATTTGTCAGAGCACTGTTCCCTGATAGGCTCGAAAGCATGTTGAACCACGGGATTTATCCGTAGAAATTTTAAGACCATAAAGGTGAGAACTAAGCTTTATAACATGTACGTGAGACCTAGTCTTGAATACTGCTCGCCCTTATTCAGTCTTCTGCGCACTAATGAACAGAAGCAAATAGAATCGGTGCAGCAATTCTTCGCTTAAAGAGTTTTCACTACAGAACATCGTAACTATGCCTACCAACAAATGTGTGAGCTTATAAAGCTGGATCCCCTATGCCTTCGTAGATTAAAGAAGAGTCCATTTTACTGTTTATACTTTTGAATAGCCAAACCTTTAATCCTCTCAGTAGAATAAGGCAGCTCGAGCACTCTTGAAGCGCCAGTCATCGAGATGTGTTTCTATTTCTTACTATGGCACGCACAGTTAAGTACCGGCAATTCTTTTCAGTAAGCGCGATATCAATCTGGAATAAACTGCCCAAAAGTATTCAAACCCAGCAAAACTACCCTATGTTTAAGAGAGCTATAACTAGTTTTCTACATTCAGGGCAACTTTCAAGAATTTTTGGTGCTGACTCGGGGAAATCTCTGTTTCCATCTGATGGCGTTCGTGGACCTTGAACCCTGCCAGGCTTCATGCTGAAGATAATGCTGCTAAAGCAGCAGCCCGCAGTCTGCTAACCCTTCAGCCGATAGCGCGCAACTTTTGCCGACAACCATTGAAGGAAGACTAAGAACAGGGTGTTCTTGTGGTAACCCTCGCCGTCCCGAACTAATGTCCCTAAACGATATGCAACTTTTCTCCTGCTGAGGTTTCAACTCAGTTTACAACTGTACATGTATTTCCTTTGTATTGTACCTTCGAAGTCGGGTTTTTACATTTGAAACAAGCTCCTTTCTTTCTGAGCATTGAAAAAACACAAAATAGAAATAAAACAAACACTGGTTGCAAAAGAGGATGTTTTTTTATGTTTTTGCCTGTCTTCGAGGTTTTGGAAGCCGCCTAAGATGTGCTTTAACAACTCTTTAAAATTGCTCGTAAACTGGCATATTAAAAAAAGATATATAACAATGTCGGAAAAGGCCAACATCGGGGGGAGTTAAGAGGACGTTTAAGTTTCCCAAAGGATATTTTCCACTCGTCAGACCCGTTAAAAGATTCTGCAGCTATCTTTGAGGGCATTCAAAACAGCTAAAATCTGTGTATGAAGCACCGTATTCATTGAGCAGCGAATACCGAATATGCCTTATTGTTAAGCTTGACGCGAAGTTGAACTAGGTAGGAAACAGCTGGGGCTATACATGGCATAGATACATAGTACTCACAAATAAAAATACAATTTGGCATGTTTTTTTTCGATTAAATTCCTAAGCAGTCATAAAATGTAATAGCAATTTTAGGGGCTATCGGAAAACATTCAGAAATGTGAAATTATTTTTAAAATTGATAAAAAAAGTCCCTTTACAAATAAGTAATGATTTTTATAAAGCATTGGCCTTCAGGTGTACGGAGTGTTGTAGTCTTGTTTGTCATCAACTGCGGTCTACACCATCATCACTCGGCTCAAGCAGCAGCTAACCCCATACCCAGTATATCAAGACATATCGAACCGAGTGTACCGGATACAAGTGCTCGCTCGGTCGAAACACGTGAGCTCGCAACAGATGAACCATTAAGTAGCAAGCAGAAAAGTGAAGTAAATGGGGCCCCAGAGTCAGCGTCAAAAATTCTACAAGAACGAGTTAATCATGACGCCAAACCGTTGCTAAAGCCAGGTGAGTCATTCCGCATTCTTAAGGCATTTTCAATAGGGAAGTCTTCGACAGCCCCTGAATCAAATTCTTGGCCACGACCTCTTAAAGTAATTTTCGAAACTGAAGCACAGATGCAACATTTGCTAGAGTGCAAACCATCCTTACGGAGTCTGCATTCGCAGGTTTTTTCAGCCTGATTACGAGTTGAAAGAGCAGATGAAGATGAGACAGTTAAAAATAGAGCTGGAAAAATGGAGAACAAATGGCGAGAAAATCTCAAAATAAGAGAGGAACAAATAGTTCAATTCAAAAGGGTATCACTCTGGTCAAAACCGGTAACACTGACAGCCTAGCTGTCCCGTCGCTGAAACCTAAGACATGCCTTCTTAAATTGGTCATTTTAAATGCCAGATCACTGCTTAATAAGATGCCTTTGCTCCAGAATCTGGTTTTCGTCAACCACTCAGACATTGTTATGGTAACTCAAACCTGGGCATCTACCTGTGTAGCTGACTCTGAACCCTCTGTTCTCGGCTATGCATGCACTCGGAATGATCGAAGCAATGGTCGTGGCGGAGGAAGCTGTGTCTTTATTAAGCAGCCACTTAAATGTTTCCCGTTGGACTATCCACAATTTACGGTGGTGGAGGATAGCTGCTGGCTACGAGTTGTTCTAAAGAATAAATACTCCTCATTCATTGGCTGTGTTTATCGCCCACCTAAAGCTTAATGTAGTCTAACTGATAGTAAGTGATTTACAAGACTATTCTAATGGAAAAATTGTCAAAACCGGTATATGTGGATGACGACGAAGATTAGAAATGATACAGCTCACTTAGATCCTTCACGGTCCTAGTCGGCAGTAGTCAAGCCGTCGATTTGCCAAAGAATGACTCCGTGAAGAACAGGATCCAAGTTCGTTAGGCCACGCTTGTGCAAATTGAGGAAATTATCGTTTGCAATTTGTTGTTGGATTCTTCTGAGCACGAGAATAATCACCAGAGAGGTGTCGTTGAAGGGCAAAATAAACAGCGGCAGGTGAGGAGAGAATTGAGCTGTGGAGTGTGTTTAGCAAGACAGTTGCTGGCACGCGTCAAAACCGAAAATGTGCTTGTGTGTTATATTTTGTTGCAACAAAATTGGTTGTTTATAGGTTTAAACAACGCACAAGTTGAGCCAAGAGCCCATATGTCTCTTCCACCAAAGCGTTGGTAGGTTACAAACGCTCGACAAAATATGATGTACAAACAGGTTAAACAACAAAGTCTTGCAAGTTGGTAGGAAAACGAACATGTCTACCAGAACGAGTGGAAGGTGGGGAAGAAGTGGGAGGAGGGGGGTGCGAGGGGTGGGGGTAGGTTCGGGTGGGGAGTGTGGCGGTGGGCTGTGGGCAGCAGGTGGAGTGCAGGGCGAAGGTGCCGTGGAAGTGGACGGATCCGGTGATGATGTCATGCATTCAACGTAGGCCGGCCTCAGTCTGTCGATGGAGACCGTATCAGTAGCATCAGCCTTTTGGATGACGAAATATTTGTCCTTCCGCTCAAGCACTTTGAAGGGACCATCGTATGGTGGGCAAAGGGGCCTGCGAACTGCGTCGTGCCGGACAAACACGAATGGGGTTGTGTGCAAATCGTCGTGCACGAAAACGTGCCGAGGTGTCGCGCGTGTGGGGGTTGGGCGCAGTGCGGCCATGCGTTGGTGCAGCTGTTGCACGAAGTTGGTCGTAGCGTCAGGGGTGACGGGGGAAGACTGCACGAGCTCACCAGGTAAACGAAGGGATGTGCCGTAAACGAGATCGGCGGCAGTGCATTGAATGTCTTCCTTAACAGCCGAGCGAATGCCGAAAAGGACGAACGGCAGGTTATCGCTCCAGTTGTGCGGGCAGGTTGAGACATCAGCACGGACTTCAACTGACGGTGAAGGCGTTCTACGAGGCCGTTTGATGCTGGGTGATAGGCAGTGGTGGTGATATGCGAGCACTCTAGCAGTTTGGTGAACTCATGGAAGAGTGCAGATGCAAACGGACTTCCGCGGCCAGTGGTGAGTGTAGCTGGAACACCGAAGTTGGCTATCCAGTGCGAAAGGAAAACCATGGCAATATTCTCTGCCGAGGTATCCGAGATGGGAACGGCGATTGGCCATCGTGTGAAACGATCAACAGCGGTCAGAATGTGTGTGAAACCGCAAGATGGGGGTAACGATCCGACTAAATCCATGTGGACGTGTTGGAAACGGGCGTTGGGAACTGCGAACGTGCTGGGAGGTGAAACGATGTGTCGTTGGACCTTGTTCTTTTGACAGGCTAAGCACTGCCTGGTACAGGTAGCAATGTTGGTGTTCATCTTTGGCCAGACGAAACGGGCTGCGATTAGTTTGCGGCCGGCATGAACAGCGGGGTGGGATAGCGAGTGGAAGTGGTCGAAAACAACCTTCCGGTAGGATTGGGGTACTACAGGACGAGGGTTACCTGTAGAAAAATCACACACGATAGAGCCTGGTGTCGCGGGGAGGGGAGCCTCACGCAGCTGAAGCACAGAAGACGCAAGAATTTCAATGATGGAGTCATCAAGTGCCTGCGCTTCCACAAGCTTCACCAGGTCTAATGTGGTGATAAGAGCGTTGACCTCTGGACGGGACAAGGCATCAGCAACGACATTCTAATTACCACGGACATAGCGTATGTCTGAGGTGAATTGAGAGATGTTGTCAAGGTGACGTACTTCACGTGGCAAATATCAATCTGGCTTAGCTTTGAGGGCGTAAGTGAGAGGTTTGTGATCCGTGTGGACCTGGAAATCTCTCCCCTATAGCAGGTGGCGAAAATGTCGGATGGCTAGGTAAATGGCGAGAAGTGTACGCGAGAAAGTACTATAGCGAGTCTGCGCCGGCTGAATCTTCTGGGAGAAGAAGACTAGTGGCTGCAACTGTCCGTGGACCTGTTGCTACAAAACTGCGCCGAGGGCAATGTTTGAGGCATCGGTGGTCAAAATAAGCTGTGTATCAGCATCGGTGCTCAGATGATGAAGCAGGGTGACATCCGCGAATGCTTTCTTGGCTGCCTCGAATGCTTCAAGAGCACTGGATAAATGTTGAAGTGACTTGGTCTTTGACTTCAAAAGATCCGTCAAATTTGCCAGGATGGCGGCACAATTTGGTATGAAACGTCGGTAGTAGTTGATTAGGCCAATGAAACGGCGGAGCTGAGTTATGGACTTCGAGGCTGGAAAAGACAACACGCTTTGCACCTTCTCTGAGAGGGGTGTGATCCCATGTTCGTGAAGATGATGGCCAAGAAAATTCAGAGAAGTGAGGCCAAAAAGACACTTATCGACGTTAAGCTGCAGACCATTATGCTGAAAACGATCGAAAACTTGACGTTAGTTTTCAACGTGTTCCTCGGGTGACGAGCTTGCGACAAGGATGTCGTCGATGTACAAGAACATGAAGGAGAGACCCCCTAAAATGTCATCAACAAAACGCTGAAACGTTTGGGCTGCGTTCCGCAAACCGAAAGGCATGCGAAGGAATTCAAACAGGCCGAATGGGGTCGTGACGGCGGTTTTAGGGATATCCTCCTCCGCGACCGGTATTTGATGATAAGCTCGCACGAGGTCAATCTTGGAAAAAATCGTCTTTTCAGCCAACATGTGGGAAAAGTCATGAATATGGGGAATCGGGTACCGGTCCTGGACTGTAGCTCGATTGAGAGCGCGATAATCACCGCATGGCCGCCAAACATCGGATGACTTTTTGGGAACCATGTGCAGTGGTGAAGCCCATGGACTGGACGAAGGACGGATATCCCCAAATTCAACATGTGCTCGAATTCATTCTTCGCGATTTGCAGCTTCTCAGGATAAAGCCTACCCGGATGAGCATGAACCGGTCTGCCGGTGGTAGTGATATGGTAACGACCGGCGTGTTGAACCTGCTCCGTTAACTGACAGTGCTTCGAAAGGGAAGGATAATCCCTCAAGGTGTCAGAAAATGGCGGGCTTGGTACGGCCAAGTGGATGCCAGCGGAAGGCTCTCTCGAGACTACCCCGACAGTAAACAGCTGAGTGGTAGGATCTAGCAACTTCTGATGCTTAAGGTCAACTGTGTGACAGGAAATCCGCTCCAATGATAGGCGACTGGACGTTGGCCTGAATGAAGACCCATTGGAAGGGGCAACGAAGCCCGAGGTTTAACATCAGAGACCGTTGACCGAACGTGGCGATAGAAGTGCTGTTCGCAGCCTGCAGTGTAAACTGCGATGGCTGGAGATGATGACGATGAGGGGGTGGTAAAACGCTAACCTCTGCGCCTGTATCGATCAAGAAACGGAACCCTGTGGACTTGTCAGTCACGTAAAACAGGCGACTGTGTCACGAGTGGCCAGTACCAGTCGTCGCCATTACTGGATGGCGGCGCCGTTTCCCGAACGTGAACGTCTAGCATAAGAACAAGGCGGGACGCATTTAATAGCATCCGGGCTGAATGTTCGGTGGTACCAGCAGACCTTGTCGTCGGTTTGCTCTTTTGAGGTAGAGCGATTGCGGCTTGCAGAGGGATGACCAGTTTGAAGCCGGTTGAGTGTGGAACACATCGTGCTCACTTGAGAGCACAATAACCTGACAGCATCTTTAAGATCCTGCAGGTCATCATCTCTGTTATCTTCAAGGCCTTGAATCGGTTGAAAGGGTGAAGTAGACCGCGGGGATGAGGTATCGAGCGATTAAATGGACTTTCGCTGTGTACGGCTGTCAGTTTTACGGTCGGATCCTGAGGCCGAAACATGGGAGACGGCATGCTGAGGTACTGAGGTCGAGGCTTGATTTACAGCGTACGAACTAGTACCGGATTAACATTGATGGATGAGATCTGCGTGATCTGCGAGTTTGGTCAACGGAACATCGTCGTCAAGCCGGGCGAGTACCTGTTGCATTGGATAGGGTAATTTATCCATCCAGATGCGACGGAAAATAGAATAATCTAAGGTGCGACCAGCAAGCAGGTGACGCATGTGGCGCATTAGAGCAGAGGGCGTTTGGTCGCCAAGCTCGACGCTGTTGAGGAGTTGGCGAAGCTTGCTGTCGGCAGATTGTGCCGTACGCTCAAGAATATCCTTTTTTAAGCTAGAGTAGGGCTTGACTTTGGGGATATAATCAAGGAGATCCTGAACGGCCAAATTGATGTCGAACGCGTATGCTCTCCAGTAATCTGATGTGAGGCAATAGCGCCTCGATCTGTTTAAACCAGACCGTTGGGTCACGCACTTCGTACGGGGGAAGCTTAATGGATATCTGAAAAGCCTGAAACTTGTCCTCATCAGGTGGTATACACCAGTTGTTAGAACCAGCATCATCTTCATCGCATTCGTGAAATTGGTGGTATTCGTCACCCATGTTGAAAAACGTATGAACGGCAGAGTCAAACGGGAAAAACAGGTGGATGGAATAAAGAATAAGACGCGGATGATAATAGAAACGGGCTCACCAAATTTGTAGGGGCTATATCATTACAAATATACAAAACGTCTTGACGAGCGTTCAAAATCTTTCCACCTGAACTCTTCGGAAAAATATTTGGCACCTTTGTGAGACCACATCTTGAATACGGAATGCCAGTTTGGACACCGTGGTAGAAGAAAGATGTGGAGCTTCTTGAACAAGTGAAACGCAGGGCGACAAAGATGGTCGACGGTCTCAGGGACTTACCATATCAGGAGAGATTGATAAAACTTGACCTTTTTCCTTTGTCTTACAGGAACGTTCAGTGCAGCCTGCTCTGGACATTCCGGATAGTCTGGGGCCACATTTCCTCCCTAAAATGGGAGGATTTCTTCCAATTAGCCACCACTACTCACCTGCATGGGCATCCTTACGAGGTCACAAACGAACGCACCCGATTAGACCTCCGAAAATATTTCTTCAGTCAACGCGTGGTCCGGCCTTGGAACTTGCTACCAAGCGAGACGGTTTCCGCTGACACAGTTGCGGAATTTAAAAGAAGACTTGATGTGATTTTATTTGACAAAAGGCGACTTTTACAACACGATTTCCTACTGCCAGCACTGTGAACAATTTTTCTGGCTTTAGACCGTTTTCATTCTTTTCTGTGAAAATTCACTCGAAATTCTGTTATGATATCATATGTGCTCCCCCCGACTGCACATTAACTGTAAGCATAACCTGTTTGCGTTACATTAATAAGGTCCTCAAGGGCATTTCTTGCCTATTACCCTTAAAATATACATATACAAATACACAATGGAAAACTTTTAAAGGTAGTCTAACTGATAGTAAGTGATTTACAAGATTATTCTCCTGGAAATATTGTCAAAACCGGTGTATGAGGATGACGATGAAGATTAGAAATGATACAACTCACTTAGATCCTTCACGGTCCTAGTCGGCAGTAGTAAAGCAGTAGATTTGCCAAAAAATGACTTCGTGAAGATAAAGATCCACGTTCGATAGGTCACGCTTGTGCTAGAAAAGGCTCGAAAGTCTAAATGGGCCAGGAATGCGCAGTCAGCTAACCCAAAAACCGGCACATCAGGACCCATCAAACCTTTAGTACCGGATACAGATGGCCACTTGGTCGGAACTCGTGAGCTCGCAACAGATGCACCAGTGAGTCACAAGCAGAATATAGTTGTAAAAGGGGCTTCAGAGATAGCGTCAACAATTGCACAAGAACGAGTTGACGCTGATATTGACTTGGATTTGGACATGTCTGTCGACACGCCTGAAACCTGCATATCAGATCATGTGTCAAGCCCACGGGCTATACCATCGTCACTCGGCTTAAGCGACACTAGCAATTATCGGGATTTGCATCCTAGCACCACATCGTTGCTCGACTCTGCACAAGAAAGCGATGACCAAGAGTTTGACAAGATCATAACTCAAAAGAGGCATAAGCCTAAGAAAGCCAAACGGTTCACTGGTTTGCATTCAGCTTACCCAATAGCCAGTACATCAGAACCGCGTGTACCGGATACAATTGCTCCCTCGGCTGAAACACATGAGCTTGCAACATATGCCCCATTGAGTCGCAAGCAGCAAATAGTTGTAAATGGGGCCCCAGAGTCAGAGTCATCAATTGCACAAGAACGAATTGACCATGACGTGGGTCTTATGTGAGTGTACGCCAAACCGTTGCTAAAACCAGGCGAGTCCTTCCACATTCTTAAGGCATTTCGAATAGGGAAGTCTCCAAGAGCTCCAGAATCAATTTCTAGTCCACGACCTCTAAAAGTTATTTTAGAAACTGAAGCACAGGCGAAACTCTTGCTAGAGCGCAAATATCTTTACGGAGTAGCACTTGAACTTGATCCAGATGTGCTCTGTGTCACTGAATCTTGGACACACTCTCTTATTTCTGACTCGACACTCGCCATAGATAATTATAGTTTGTACAGACAAGACCGCATTGAAAAAAGTGGCGGTGGTTGCCTTCTTTATATTAAATCATCCTTTGTACATTTCCCGTATCACCTGAGCATTTCGTCATTTTCTGGAAATTTTTGTCTTATTTCAGTCATCCTGCCACACAATAAAAAAGCGATAATTGGGTGTGTCTACAATCCTCCCGGTAAATCAACTAATGTAATGCAGCTGTGTGAAAAGTTTGAAAAAGTTGCAGAGACTCAATTCGATGTCAGAATAATTGTAGGTGATTTTAATCTGCCAGACATTGACTGGCATGCAAATACCTGTCCACCAAGATTTCAGCAATTGGTTGACACTATTAACTTTTCAAACATGTCACAACTGGTCAGTTCAGTGACCAGAAATGACAACATATTAGATTTAATTTTGACAAATGATGTCCACCCTCTTTTTATGAATTTTCATTGTGATATTTTCACAAGTGACCATGCCTTAATTCACTGTTGTTTTCCAGTCCCTCTTTCTAAAAAGCCCGATGTAAAATGCAATAAACTCGACTTTGGTACCGTGAACCATGAATTAGTAAATGATTTCGTAAGTACCCTAGATTGGCATAGCATATTTTCAACTAACGATCCCTACTTCTTCCAGGAGATATTGCAAAACCTTACAGAAAATATTCAGGCTCTTACCCCACTTAATATTTTTAAATCACATTCAGCTTCTTCTACTGTGCCACATTTTCTCCTAAATAGACTTAAGAAATAACAAAAACAACTTAAGGATACGTCTAATAGCTCTTTATCAGTTCAATTAAGAATAGCGCAAATATTTGAATTAGCGCTTAAAATAAGGCTTGCACGAGATAGGCGTAGAGAGGCCACAGCATTAAGTTATACGAATTCTTCCAGATCAGTTGCTCAAGTCTTCCGTCTTCGGTCGTTGGCTAAGCTTCAGAAAGTCATTCCACCCTAACTCAATGGCAACAATCATTTTTTAAAGAAGATTTGGAGAAAGCAGCATTGCTAAATTCATTTTTCGCCAAGTTCTTTACCATCGAAACTAGCCCCACTCCTGTAATCCCCCTGCTGTGTGATTCAAATCTCAGTACCCTTAATTTCTCACCCACTTGTTTTCAAAAAGAAATAAGTCGGCTTAAAAATTCACATTCGGTAGGAACTGATAACATTCCAAACTCACTCATCAAACAATTAAGAGATTTCCCACCCTTACTGAGTAAGTTATTTGCAGTTTTTCTTGAGAATGGCTTTTTCCCGGACGACTGGAAAACTTCTATTATAATTCCCGTATTTAAATCTGGTTCCCGATCAGATATTCACAATTATCGCGGTGTTCATAAAACGCCCTCTCTGGCTAAACTCTTTGAAAAACTAATTGCCAAAAAAATTACAGATTTCTGCATAAATAATACCATTTTCAGTTCCTCCCAGCATGGCTTTTTACCGGACCGATCTTGTGAAACATGCCACATGTCTTTTCTAAATCTACTTACTTCTCTTCGTAATGATCATCTATCTGTGGTAGTTATCAATTTTGACCTTAGTAAAGCATTTGATAAAGTTCCTCACAGGAGGCTCCTAGCCAAACTAGAGGCTATAGGATTTCGCAGTCCACTTACTTACTTCATCAGATCTTATCTTTCAAATCGACAACAAAAGGTTTTAGTGGGATCCTCACACTCTACTCCTACCACAATTTTGAGTGGTGTCCTTCAAGGTACCGTGCTAGGTCCTCTGCTCCTCTTGCTTTGCATAAATGATATCTCATTGAGTGTTAAACACTCCCAATCTTATATTTATGCAGATAATCTCAAGTGTGTTCACTCCTTCTTTAAATCTACGGCCGCGAGATGCTTAGAACAAATTCATTCTGATCTGCACGCTCTTTCGGCGTGGAGCTCAACATGGCAGATGGAGTTCTCACCTTCTAAGTGCCGATATATGTGCTTTGGGCCTGAAAGGCTGCCACAACCAGAAAGTAACTGCCGATATGGCCACTTAGATAATTTTATTAATTCTTCACCTCCCGCCAAACGGCCAAGATGTTTACTACGTTTACCGAAGTTAGACTGTGAGGACTTCGTCCTCCGCCAGGAGTTTTCGGAGATGAAGCAGGAACTTTACCACGAGGTAAATAAACTGAAACAAGAGATAACCTATCTAAAAAGGCATACTTCTTATACAGCGGTTAAAACAGCCCTTGTCGGCCAAAAACCGGGGGTAAATAAAAGTAAATATGCTCAGATAGCCTCGGCCGGTAAACCTGAAACTCGCATATCATCTGCCGAACCAAATAAAACAGCGGGCGTCTCACTCAATCGCAAAGAAACGAAAATAAATCCGCAGTCCACACCATCGTTACTCTGCTCAGGCAGCACTAACAATGATCTGCATTTGCGTCCTAGCGTCACATCGTTGCTTGATGCTGCACTAGAAAGCGATGATACAGAGGTCGATAAGATCATGAAGCCAAAAAAGCATAAGGCTAGAAAGGCTCGAAAGTCTAAATGGGCCAGGAATGCGCAGTCAGCTAACC
>JAYGXS010000603.1:0-13342 GCA_036362985.1 Ligula intestinalis
TGTTAACCATTCGCCACTGCCGCATCCGTGGCTATCATCGACGGTCCTACGTACTGGGGGTAGTTGATTGGTCTACGATAGACAACCCTAAATTCTCTCTTACGAGAAACTTGCTAGTTTATATCAACATAGTGAATTCCCTAGATATCATCTCATATTTGCGTTGTTTTTCTGGTGATGTACGCATGCCTTTGAATTATCACCAGATATAATTTCAATAGCGGAAACTTGGCTGTCTGAACAGGTAGCCGACGGCGAGGTATTCATGCCTGGCTATCAACTGTTCAGAAAAGACAGAGAAGGTCATCAAGGCGGTGGCGTAGCAACATACGTGAAAAATGGACTCACAGTTTTAGACAAAACGGATAAACTGGCGTGTACTTTCGAGGCCATCTGGCTGTCCATTAAAGTATCAGGTGCACCCAACCTCGATGTACTGACACTCTTCCGACCACCGAGAAGAGAGCCCGTAGTGGATGCCTCCTTGCTAGAGGAGCTGGAAAAAATGCCTGCACGATCGGACATCCTGATTGTGGGGGAATTTAACGCGCCTCACATCGACTGGGGTGCGGCCTGCGCACATCGCTCCGATCTAACCTTCGACAGCTGCCTTCTGAGCATGACTCTGAAGTTATTTCTCACGCAACACGTCACTTTTCCGACAAGGATGCGCGATGGCCAACAGTCCAACTGTCTGGACCTCGTTCTCACGAAATCGCAGGACAGCATCGACGAAGGGTCATGTCTTCCACCACTAGGTAAAAGTGACCATGTTGTACTGCTATGGGAGTACTCGTTATTCTCAATACCGGAGAGACCCTCAACAGCCAGTCGAAATATTTGGCGAGGCGATTTCGATCGAATGAAGACCGAACTCACGCGCGCCGATTGGGAACCTCTATTTTCTGGAAACATAACTGTGGACTGGGAAGCGTTCCGGAACACACTGCCCAGACTCATCGACAACCACTGTCCAATTTCGCGAAAAAAGGTGAACACTAGACCGCGATGGCTTACGCAGGCCTTACAAATAGAAGTGAACAAAAAGCGGAAGCTGTGGAAAAAATGCTAGCAGACAGGACTCCTGCATCTGTCAGTGCCTACAAAACTCAGAGAAACCGGGTTAAGGGTCTTATTCTCAAAACAAGACGGGCTTTCGAAGCAGACTTGCTAAACCGGGCCACAGTGAACCCCAACCTGTTTTACAGTTACCTCAGGCAGAGTACCAAAAACAAGGATGCGATACCCCTGCTAAGGACCGCTGAGGGAAGAGACTTGATAGATGATGAAGCAAAGGCTGATCATCTTTCGAAATTTGTACGATCAGTCTTCACAAAGGAAATGGCATACGATCACCCCACCGACGACATCGAAGTGGATACAATAGTTGAGACTGTCCAATTCCCCGAGACTGTTGTTCTTAAGGAACTCTTAAGCTTAAAAGAATCTAAGTCACCAGGTCCCAACAACGTACCAGCCAAGATTTTGAAGGAGCTCGCCAATGAGTTGGCCAAACCACTCTCTATGCTCTTCCAAACCTCCTTCGAAACCGGATGCCTACCAGTAGATTGGAAATCCGCGAGGATTAAACCGCTATACAAGGGGGGAAGCCGGGTCTCAGCGAATAACTACCGACCAGTCAGCCTTACTGCAATCTGTTGCAAAATCATGGAAAAAATTATCAAGCAAAAACTTATGCAGTTCCTGGAACAAAACCATCTTCTATCGGATGCTCAGCATGATTTTCGTAGAGGCAGGTCCTGCGTTACAAACTTGCTCTACTGTTTAGAACGGTGGACTGAGGCAGTCGATAATGGAAACTCAGTGCACGCTGTCTATATTGACTTCAAACAGGCTTTAGATTGCGTGCCGTACTACCGCCTCCTTTATAAAGTCAGCCGCATAGGAGTAAGCGGTAGGCTCCTTACGTGGATAAAAAGCTTCCTAATCGGTCGCTCGCAAACTGTCCACATCAGCGACAAACAGTCAGCCAAGGTTGAGGTTGAGAGTGGTGTTCCCCAAGGCTCCGTTCTCGGCCCTATCTTGTTTGTTATCTACATCAACGACTTTGTCCGCGAACTGGATTGCAGCATTGACATGTTTGCCGATGATATAAAACTTTGGAGCGTAATTCGAACTGCGGCTGACGAATTGCACTTACAGGAAAATATAAATAGACTTCAAAAATGGTCGGCGGACTGGCTCTTACCGTTCAATGAGAGCAAGTGCACCACCATTCGAGTTGGCAAATCCGGTTCTTCAAACGGCACGGCTTACCGACTGAATGACATACCATTGAAGGAAGTGAACGCCCAGAAAGACTTGGGAGTCTGGATCACGCCCTCGCTTAAACCCTCCCTGCATTGTACAAAGGTAGCCAAGTCCGCGATGTCGATCCTATACCTCGTCAAACAAGCTTTTTCTACCTTCAATGAAGAGTGCTCCACAAAATTCTTCTGAAACTTCGTACGACCGCACCTAGAATCCGCTATCCAAGCTTGGAGACCCTGGGCCAGGAAAGACATCAACATCCTGGAAAAGGTACAACGGCGCGCAACCAAACTTGTTATGGGGCAGGGCTCGCAGCCTTATGAAACACGGCTGTTGAATCTCAACCTCTTCCCTTTGCGCTACAGGCAGCTTCGGGGGGACCTGATACTAGCAATCCGCGTATTACGTCTTCAAGACTGCTGTCCTATATCAGGGGATTTTTTCGAATTAGCAATGACCACGAATCTGAGGGGTCATCCTCTCAAATTAAAGGTGACAGGGACCAGGCTGGACGCTTGGAAACACTTCTTTTCAAAAAGGGTGGTCGGAGCGTGAAATGCGCTTCCTCAGAACGTTGTTATGTCCGAATCGCTAGAGGGTTTTAAGCGAAAACTGGATCGATATAGCAGTTTACGATGGATCGTAACATACAATTTGTCGACGATCTGGACGGATGCCTCTGTTTTTCCAGTTCCGTTGGCGGACTCTGCAATCAGCAAGGAAGAATCAGGACATGGCTTCCACACGGTGATGATCCTGGGAACCTTTGCAATGCCTCCCCCCAGTGGGAACCCCCCTTTTTTTCCCTTAATCCCACGCATTACCCCCACAAGAGCGACAGTTTTTCTGCTAAAAATCCCTGAGGAGTTTTTTCACTGTCTGCTCCTATTTTCATCCTATGACACAGGACAACTAGCCTCACACACAGTCTAAGCAACAATTTTTTTCTACCACTGCACATATGTACAAATAGGGCACTCAAAGGAATTTTTCCTACATACCCTCAATATACTGATACTGATATATCTTTACTGATAATGATGTGTGTTTGCCTCGAGGTTGCCTTGCTTTCTTTAATCGCATCCGAATCTTGTAATGCAATTGTATTTCAGCTACATGTTTCCCAGCGCAGATGGATTGCGTGAAATACAAGATAAGGCACCGATGGAATTGCAGACCTGCAAGCCACGACTACGACTGATAAAAGGTTTGGACATAATCTCAATAAATTGTTAAAATATCACATTTAAGATATAAAACTCCAACTCGCTCTGAATCGTAATTAACCTATGCGTTTGTCTTATTATTTCTTTGTTTTTGAAAAGAATTCGACTCTACTGGGAGTCGCTTTCCTCTCAATTACTTCTCAGGGCACGCATGTTCGCTGGTATTAGCAATTCTCTGTTATCTTTTGTACAGATTATTACTGCCGTTAAATCTCTGAACGTCAGTGGCACCTGTTCTAGCCCCCCCCCCCCCATCGGCCTAAACCTTTGGCGACCTAATGCCTGCCAGACTAACAGACAGGCGATGTGACAAAGCGCGGTGGTCTCCCACGTCTAGCGTAGCAATTGCTTTATTGCACCTTTCCATCTGCCTAACCGAGCACAACTGCTTCAGTGCCCCCTCATTTGGTCTCCTACGGACAAGACAATCCCAATGATGAACAGGCGCTCCACCAACAGACCACAACCCCAAGAGTTGATGTCACTTAACTCATTAGTAAATCTACAGACAGTAGTATTACGCGTGCAGGAACCTGTCTGTATGGTCATTCATAATACCCTGCGTTTATATCCTCCTAAATGAACGTTAAACCTACGTAATCGCAAACCCAACAGTCATTGCCGTCTGCTGAAGCCTTCGTTCAGCTATCAGTCCACTAGACACACGCTATCGTACGGACGCACTGAGCACACGCAAGCGAATAATCAACTCACGGGCTCTCGTCTCGTGTATGCAATACATACCTCCCAGTAGGTGTTTCCTTCTTCCATTAGACGGGACAATCTTATTGTTTCTGGTTACAGTTGATCGCTCATCCTTAACCGCAACATGTTCATCCACAAACGTAATATGTTTGTGGATAATGAAAAAAGCCAGGCAGTCACATATCAAGTCTGACAGATTGCCCTGGTCACTGTTGTTATAGAGAAGGCTGCGTTCACCGAAAGCGTACCTGTGCGCCAGTTCGGTGCACGATATTAAATGAGCCCGCTTGGATCGCTCGAACGGGTGAGACCATGCGGATGAGTACCAGTCAACCTTGCCCAATTTGGGTTGCATGATAACCGCAAAGGTGTTTCTTGGCGCTGAGACCCAGTGCTTGTAGAATGGCCGGCATATTGTAGTAAAAATATCAGACTTGTCACAGGAAGGTTGCGCATCACCATAAAATGCACGTTCAATCATACGGGTTGCGCTGAAAAAGTAGTAAACAATACCAATGGAAGGCCAACCGCAGTCGTGGTGACTCAGTTTGCGGCTACCTTCGACATCCCGCGAGGAATTGCTAAGTTGAATTAATTTTGCGTAGATTTTGGCGGTTGCGCTTTGACGTTGCGCGAAAAGAGTTTCGCAACATCTATGTAAGGGTTTTCAGCGAAGTTGGCCTCATCGACTATCTGATTTTCTTCGGAGAGCTTATTAGCCTGCTCAACGATCAGTTGGATCAACGACAGAACGGAAGTTCCTTTTTGTTGTTGCAAACGACGAGCGAGTCTACGCAGCCTACAACGGAAAGACAGAGGAAGGAACACTTCAGCCCTGACATGTATTATTTTCTTATAGGGGCACAATTGAGGAAGAGGGGATCCAGCACTTTGTACAGTGTATAGGTACAAACATTTACATCCAATAATTGGAAAAATTCAGAGCAGTCGAGGAAGTTGAGATGTGTCAGTAATTCGGGAAAATGCTTCGGCCACCTCCAGTTCTAGTGTTTTTACAACTGTGAGATGGTTTGAACTCCCAAGTGCGTCTAAGGATGTTACTGATATTGTTTCGCACCCCCTACATCAAATCAGGTCCGGTATCTTTGCTCATCGAGTGGAAAATCTACTACCTGATCTCACATGCGGATATCTACAGCCCCAAGTAAGTTCTCAAACTTTGAAGGACCGTAGGGTGGAAACCATTGCACGGCAGGAAGATTTAAGTCACCTGCAATCAAGCAATACCTACGATTTCAGTCGGCTGCGGCATGAGATGCCTGCGAGAGAAAAATATCATTGTCTATATTGGCATTAGGTGGGCGATAAACACAGCGAACAAGTAAGGAGTAGTTATTCGTTAGAACAACTCGTAGCCAAGAGTTCTCATCTACCGCCGTAAATTGTGGGTAGTCCAAAGGCAGAAATGTAAGTGGCTGCTTGATAAAGATGCAGCTTCCTCTATCACGGCTACTGTTTCGATCATTCCGAATGCATGCCTAGCCCAGAACAGAGAGTTTAGAATCAGCTATACAGGCCGATGCCCATGTTTCGGTTACCATAATAATGTGTGGGGGGTTGCCGAAAACCAGAGCCTGGAGCCGGGGCCAAAGAGATGTCTTTCTGACTTTAAATATTTGTCCTTCTCTTATTTAGAGATGTTCCTCCCAATTGGTTATCCGTTTTTGCAGCTTTATTATTAAGGTTCTCTTTTTAATCCGCTATTTTTACTGGCAATCCGGCTGGAAAAAAACTTGCGAATGCAGATTCCGTAAGGATTATTTGCACTCTACCAGAATAGGCACCTGTGCAGAAAAGGCGCTTCTAGCAGAAAAGGTGCCTGTTTAAAATTAATTTAAGATTTTGTGGCCGGGAATTTGATTCTGGAGCTGGTAGAGGCCTACCTATTCGAA
The DNA here is from genome assembly GCA_036362985.1 of Ligula intestinalis. Taxonomy (NCBI): domain Eukaryota; kingdom Metazoa; phylum Platyhelminthes; class Cestoda; order Diphyllobothriidea; family Diphyllobothriidae; genus Ligula; species Ligula intestinalis. The sequence continues at coordinate 6,116 of JAYGXS010000603.1, forward strand.
ATGCCTTAAGAATGCGGAATGACCCACCTGGCTTTAGCAACGGTTTGGCATACTCTCTTAGCAGATCCACGTCATGGTCAACTTGTTCTTGTGGAATTGTTGACGCTGACTCTTGGGACCTTTTAAAAACTATTTTTCGCTTGCGACTCAATCGGGCACCTGTTGTGAGCTCATGTGGTTCGACCAAGCGAGCACTTATATCCGGTACACTCGGCTCGAAATGTCATGATGTACTTGTAATTGGGTTAACTGAGTGCAAACCCGTGACTGGTGTGTTCTTTCTAACCCTTTGCCTCTTTGGCTTTATGAACTTATCGACCTCTTCATCATCACCGTACAACAGTATTCCTCTCCTCAGTCGCCACATGGGTCTAAATCCATCTGCTCGCACAGTTACGTTTTGACTAGCAAAGCAGACAATCGACGAAAATCTTCCTAAACGAGGTCGGACCAACCAAACTTCTACAACGCTGGTGCTGGTGCTGGTGAAATTCTCAGACACTAGTACACACGAAGGAGCAAAGGCTGAGTCGCTAAATTCTATTTATCACATTTGCTTTGATACCAGTATTGAAGTAACTTACTGCATAGTTAGAAATTAAGCTAGCTCAGCTATTACGCCTGCTCTTACCAACCCTGAACAAAGTTTCCACGTTGAGACATTGATATAGTATTCCGTCAAAGTTCTGCTTCTTAAATTCTAAAACCAATCGTATTCAGTAATGAGAATCGCCTTTAACGTATTATTACATTAGCTAAGCGACGACTTAGGCTAATTATATCGTATATAAGGTAAAGCTTCACATCTGAACCTTTTTGTCACTCGTCGTGCGAAAATAATGCAAACGAGAAGTCAAATGCAAAATTTGCCGCGAGAGGGGCTCGAACTCAAAACCTCTTTATCACAATACCACAATGCTAACCGCAACGCTATCGTCACACACTGTAAGGAGCGATCGAAAAGCTTGACTAATTCGGTATGATCGACGCACACAGAGAACCGATGCGAAGGATATCATATTCTAGCCTCCTGAGTATAGCAAACTTGAAGGTAAAATGGAAAATATGAAAAAACTCCTCCAGCAGACCATCGCTACGATGGAAAAAGTGATGACTTCAATGCATACGCATGGACCGCCTAAAGAAGAACAAAGGATGCCTATACCTGAAGTACAGGCCGCCATAGTGGACAACTTAGACACCGGTGAGACAACTTCAGACAGATCCGATGACCAAGCAGTGACAACATCCGTTTCGAGCTCCAGGCCCAGTGCAGCAAAGGTGGCCAAAACCGTACATAAAGACTCCCGACAGGAGGGTGATCATGGTGTAGTTGTTCAGGGGTTGCAAGAAGCAATTCATACAGTTCAGACGACCAAGCAATCACACCATCTAGTTCGAGCTCCGGGCCCACTGCAAAAAAGGCTGCGAAAACTTCAGCTAATGGCACACGACACCGAGAGGATCATGATTACTGCATAGTTGTACAGAGGCTATAAGAGGACATTTCAGACCGCTCAAACGAACAAAACGATCCAGACATGGCTTCCTTTAAAGATGTCCTGAGCTATCTGTTTCCGCCAGGAAAAGAATTTGAAGTTGGTAAAGGAGACATATGGTCGATCACTGGAACAACATTTATTTTTTCCTGAGCTTTCGAGCTCTTACAAGAGCCCATCGTCAGAGGTGGAGAACCAGCAACAAATGTGGAAGCTACTTGGTGCGTGTGTACAATAACTAAAATTTTGAACGTGCAAAAAATCAATAATTGTGTGTGCTGCCGACTTGCCACTGAGGGCTGTGCTAGCCTGTGCCAGTAGGCAAGATCGACAAGTTGGGTGGAAATATTTGCAGAAATAGAATCGTCAACAGAACAAGTAATAGCTATGGTGGGAGGGATGGGCAATTAAAAAGTCATAGGAGAAGGGAAGGAGGATGAGAAGCGAGGGATTATGTAGGCTTGGGCGCCAAATGGCCACGTCAGCATCGAAAGTGGGATGATTATGGAGGATTTCGGGCCAATTGATTACGGCGGGCGTCTGGATGTGATCGTTTGCAATAGCGTAAGGCCCTGTACGCTGGCGCCAATTCGACACATCTGTTGACCGAATTCTCATCCGTGGACCAGGCTTCGATAAATTCTCTGCTCGTCTTGTTTCCTGCGTGGGCGAGTACCTTGACGGCAGCGAAGTTGAACTCATGGCCTGTTTCGTAGGTATGAGTTGCAACTTGTGATGATTCGTCGCCTAGTCGCACGGCCTGCTTGTGTTCACGTATACGCGATCCGAGCATGCGTTCCATGGAACGGCTGAAACGCCGAGTAGCGGAACTACAGTCGAGGAACAAGAATGGCGAGGCAGGCCTGAAAATCTTAAACGGGAAGATAATTCAGAAGAAAACATTGAACCAAACCGTAGTACTCCGAACGACTGTCAGGAATGTTTGCTGATGACATAAAAAGTTGGAAGGTCATACGCAACCAAGACGATGAATTGAACGTCCAGGCAAATTTGCACAGACTGGAGCAATGGTCGACCCTTTGGCTCATGCCATTCAATGTGGCCAAATGCAACCTAATGCGCTTTGGTAGAACCAGCACTACGCCTCGGAGGGTGTATTACCTGAATCACACGCCGCTACCAGACGTAGAGGGTCAGAAAGACCTGGGGGTGTGGTTCACGTCTTCACTGAAGCCATCACTCCACGTCCTGAAAGTGGCTAAATCGGCAATGTCGAGCTTGTATCTAATCAAGCGCGCCTTTGCTAAGTTTGACAAAGTTGTATTTGGCAAGGTATTCGGCACGTTCGTGCGACCTCAACTGGAATTTGGCATCCAAGCCTGGAGACCTTCGACAGCCAAAGACAAAAAAAACCTTGAAAGGGTACAAAAATGCGCAACGAAATTAGTACGAGGCCAACGGAACCTCCCTTATGAGACCCGATTGGTAAATCTTGACTTGTTTCCTCTGGATTACAGGCAGCTACGTGGGGACCTAATCCAGGCATTTCGCATGTCGCGTGGTCAGGATTGCTGCCTCAAACAAATGACTTCTTTGAGCGGGCCACCACTAGGCCGCGAGGACACCCCCTCAAATTACGTGTGACTGGGACAAGACTTGACCCAAGAAAATTCTTTTTCTCTAAAAGGGTAATCAAGGCATAGAATGCCCTTCCTGCGGGTATTGTCATGTCCCTTTCCCAAGGATGTTTTTAAGGCAAACCTAGACCGATTTAATGAGTATCGCCGCGTTTAAGTCCTCCAAATCCAATCACTGAAGTGTTCCGAATCGAAAAATTGAAGCGCTCTAAATCCAAAAACTGAAATGCTAGAAATGCTATAAATACATACTAATAGTAATAGTTAAGTAGTATTATTATAAGTAGTTAACCAAATGCGTTTAGGCATTGCCTAGCACCGACGTCTCTCCTCACTATGTGAACTGTGCTGATCGCATCTGAGGTCGCATCTACCGCACCTATGGTCCTAGGCTACGCGGCCCTGTCACACCCTTTCTCGTATCGACCGACTGCTGACGACGTGGAGGGTTCCTCGGCTCTTGGCACAGCAAAGGCTTATCATGGTCGCATATCCGGTTCTTCAGGACGTCCTCGTGACTCCAACGTCTCCTCCTCGTATGGTCCTTCAGGCTGACCGGATGAGCTGGCTGACCTGATGATTGCCAATTCTGTTTGTGGCTCAGCTGTGTGTGTCCACCATCGGCTCGCGAGCTGTCATCGATCGAAGAATTCGCCCTAGGCCGGTAATCCTATTTGCGCTCATGCGTCCATCCGGTTTCACACTCGCAGACTGACCAGATGAACTGTCTGAGCTGATGATTGCCACTTCCGGTTGTGGCTCAGCTGTGTGTGTGTCCGTTATCGGCTCGCGAGTATTCAGATTCACGTTCCGTCTATGGTCTCGTTCGCTCTTTTCTTCGTTAAGATGCGTTCAAAGAGCTTTGTAGGCCGTGGGAATTATAACACAACGGTTGATTGAGGTTGCCCCGTGTGCCAGGCATCGATTGTTTCCCTGACCACGCCGCCATTTCCTCGACACAGAATTTCTGCATTCTCGAAGGAGAATTTGTGTTTGGAATTCGCGCAGTGTTCCACCACCACCAACGAACGATCGTCCATCCTGTTTAATGCCCTGTTGTGTTATGCCGTCCGCGTCTGCAGTCACTTCCCTGTCTCTCCGAAATAGTCGGCCGGATGCGAATCGCATTGGATCCGGTAAACGACGTTGGCAGTTTCATATCGGGGCAGGGGGTCTTTCGGGCGCATAACCAGATTTCGTATTGTCGCCTCTGGTCGGTAGGCGATGCCGACACCCAGGGGGTTTAAGTAGGCGGGAGAGTGCCTCTGACGCTCCAGTAATGTAAAGCGGCGCACGCAATACTGTTGGTTGATCGGCTGCTGGACTTCCGCTCAGTCGAGACTGCCTGCCGCGTTCGATGAAGTTTTGGGGGCAACCGTTGGCCGTGAAAAGGCGCTGGAGATAGTGCATTTCAGATTTCCAGTCATGTGGCCGCTGCAGTGTGTTTCTGCCCGTTTGTACAGCGTTCGCACACAACTGGGTTTGTGGCATGTTGGGTGCTTGCTGTGGTAACTCAGGATTTTGCCCGTATTCGTGGCCTTCCTATACACCGTCGTTCTGAGATTCTCATTCGGTTTTAGATGCACGAGAATGTCTCGAAACGGCAATTGATAGTCGTTATCGGTCTCCATCGTGAACTGGATGTCAGAAAACACCGAGTTCAGGAGATCGTGGAATTTCCGGACCATTTTGCGCTCAATGACGACAAAGGTATCGTCGGCATACTGAGAGCAAAATCCGAAATCATCAAGCTTACTTCCGCCCAGGCGAAATTCTGTACCCTTCCAGAGGTCGAAGTCACTAATAGCTCTACCTCGTTGTGAAAACTCACCGTTTTCACCAACAAAATGTCATCTCATGATTTTTGGACTACTAAAACTTCCCCCCATAATGTTTAGTGGTCAAGAAATAAAAGAGCTAACATTTTTAAAAGATTTAGGTCTTAGCTATTCTAATGCTCTCGACTTATCCCCACGTGTTAAACAAATCGCACCAAAAGCCAATCGACTATGTGGCTCATAAGTAAAAATTTCGCATCAATTACACTTAAGACTAAACTGTACAAAATGTACGTTTTACCTATTCTAGATTACTGCTCAGTATTTTTCGGTACCATGTCATCAGATGACAGACAGAAACTAGAAAGAATCCAGAGGTTTACCAGATTTCTGTGTAAACGCGATGACGCCCGAGACTCCTATACAATAATGTACAATAGATATGGTCTTAAACCCCTTTGGCAAAGGCGACTCCAAGATGGTTCAACTTTCCTATTTAAAGTGACACATAATCATACCATCCTTAGCAATAATATGTTAACAAATCAAAACGATTCCTGTCCAACTAGAAACAACCAGCATACAATTCATAACGCTAAAGCTAGGACGGCCCAGCGATCAAATTTCTACACAATAAGATATGCGATCTTATGGAATGCCCTACCCAACGATATTCGCAAAAGCCACAGTTAAGCCGAATTTAGAAGACCAAGCAGTTCTTCTCAAATGACATGACGCATATATTTCTGAACAGAATAGGACACTTTGCTAACCAGTTCTTTGACATCCAATTCGGACCAAAAGGGATCTAACGGTCCAGGAGAGTTTCCGCACATTTGGGGGTAAACTGGCCACTGCTGGAGGCTTTCCATACAACGGTTTCCAAAGCTGATCAAATCAAAGCTTAAGCAAAATTGTGCCTTGCCTCCTTTTCCAGTCCTTAAGAATAAAAAAACTAAGAAAAATTTATCGATTCCAATATTCTTAGACTAACATCCCTATTAGCAAATTGGATTCGACACGAATCCGATTCCAGCTCGACAATTCTACAAATGTAGAATCCGATTCCAGCTCGAAATTCACACAATGTAGTGTACGATTCCAACTCTACAATTGCTCTACAATGTAGAGTCATAAGTTTCATCCGAGCAGGGTTACCCTATTCCTCGCAAAAAGCCCCCAATTTGAAACGCAGTAGAAGAGAACTTTTTTGGAGACGTGTAAACGATAGAATAATGTATTATGTAAAAAATATCGATAACAAACGGCAGAAGCATTCGAAAACGTAAAAAGTAATCTGAGGGCTATATACAAATAGGGACTGGAGTAAAAGTTCATATAATCTACTTAGTACCGAAAAGGATTATCATCCCAGCCGCCGCTGAAGATGACCTTGGCGGTTATCTTGTCTGTCTGCGAAGACGTTGATGTTGGACCCTCCGAGGTCTCTAAGGTGGTCAATCAGATATGCCTATGTTAGTAATGTATTTTAACCTACCAGCTGGCGACGGAAAGCCTCGTCGTCGCATTGTGCATCCAGGCGGTCGTAGTCCGCAAGGGTTTCCACCCTTGAGTGTAAATTTTTCAGCTGTCCTCGTCCGAAGAGCTACAAGAGCTCCAGTCCTCCGCTACAAATTTGCTCAACTCCGATTCTCCATTGAAGAAAACTGTTGGAGGAGTGATCGGACGATAAATATGAAGAGGAAATAGAGGAACAAGACCTCATTTCCCGCTTAACTTCATTCATTAGCGCAAGATAATCGCGCCTTGCTCGCCTTTTTACTGCGTTCGGTGTAGAGGCTTCCACATACTGAAAAAAAGCAGCCAGATATCAACAAGGTTGCGGAAAATAGAGTCATAGGTTACGGAGCTTACTTACGCGTGCGAACGGCGAGATAGCCTATACGTACTAAGTAAACTAGCTGGGAGGGCGAGTATAATATGCAGCCAAATATAACCAAAACGTAAGCAATATGTGAACAGTAAAACAAACCGAAAAAAACGAATAGGGAGAACGTAGCATAACTTGTAGGAAGGAGCACTGAAAGGGAGCGCTTGAAGCATTTGAGATGTGGGCCTAGGAAAACAATCGTAAAAAATGTGGACGAGTAAACAGACCGATTTTTGCGAAATAGGTGGGCCATGCGACCCAGGGAATTCATACTCATGGGGATGTAAAGGCCCTACCAGACTGGTTCTGTAAACGTCAATTAAAATAAGCAAATAAAACTGCAAGATAATAATGGCATTAACTAGCATAGATCATCAATGCCATATGTAGGGCAATAAGCAGAGTGAAGACTCCGTCATGACAGTCCTAGGTTACTTAGTACCGTCAATATGGACTGTTAG
>JAYGXS010000604.1:1943-22984 GCA_036362985.1 Ligula intestinalis
ACGTGTTTCGCCGATATTTCTGCTACTGCATGATACAGCAACGAGGGCTTCGGCTCTTCAGTAGCATAGGGATTTTTTCCTATGAATACTGCAATAACCTATGCAGGATTGGCGAGGAAATTCAAAACGCTAGCTTAATAGATTATTGTATTAGTTTTGCGAGTGCTGCATGCAAATTTCATGAGGACATTTAACTCCGTAGTTAAGCATTCATTGGGACAGTTTATTTAGGTAAACTGAGTTGATTTACTTATTAGAAAGGTTAACGTTATGTAAACTACACTCCTTCTTTAAATTATTGAGCAAAAGTAGGCACTTTCTTAAGCTAAATCATGAACAGCTTTAAAACAACGAAATTGGCTGTGCTATAAGCTGTGACAGAATTAAACATCATATTTATGTGTAATTTGCTATGTAAGAATTTCAGAATAATAAGAAGAAATGGAATAATGATTTTTCCAAAACTATAACATGCTGTCCGAATTTGCACAAATGGAAGTGAAAGCAAATTTAAGAAATCGCATTCATTTTCAGAAACAAGCTTGAACTTAATTTTCAAAAATGGTGTGCTTGTGAATCATTTTGCTTAAAATAAAGTGGAAAAACATATTTTTGTCGGACATATGGCTTTATCACACCACTCTTTATGTGCATAAGCAGAATGTTGCATATTTTACCGCAAACATAATTCAAAAAAGTTCTTATTGACTGTAAGTCTTGTAGAAATACGGTTTTTTAAACTATAGGTTTCCACCATACCTAATTTAGAAACGGAACAGAGTAAAGGGCAATAAGATTTTCAAAAACTGGCCATAAATGGCCAGTCTTTTTTTGCATTCACAAATTTACTCTAGATTGTGAAATTTATCGAATAATGCAGCACAAAATCCATCCAAATAAGTATAGTTATTTATTATATCCCCAGTAAAATTATGTTGGTCACCTTATAAGTAACTTTAAGAAATTATCAAAAGTCTCCAATTTCATTGTAACTTTATCTTTGAGAAAGTTTAGATGCACAGCATTTCGTCAGTTGAATATCTAACTAAAACTCCTTTTATTGAGGTAAACTGCTAGGGAAAGTTGTTTTTCTTAATCTAAGGAATAACAATATGAGAATTTCGTTGCGGAAATTTGGCAAAATCGACAATGTAGTTTGCTGTTTTGGCATTTATAATTATATTTTTCACATGAACATATTTGTCAAAATTTTCATTCAAAACCTCATGTTTGGTACGTGCTTTTCATTTATATGTTATTTAAAAAGTTTGGTGCAAATTTTTAACAGAAACGGACTTAATGAATGACCGCAAGAGGACAAGTAAAACGATGAATATTATAACACACTATATGGAAGATATTCAATAGGTAGATGTCCACATCATTGTAAGACGTATTTAATATTTCGTTTTTAGAAAATGTCTTTTTAGTAAATAAAGTTGGAAGATTTCCTTTTGAAATTCAATATTATTTTCATGCATTGTTCTTTTTATAGCTATTTTTAAATCTCCAAAACTTAGGGCTTAACGGAAATGTTTTTTTCTTAACAAGCAAAAAGCACATCCTATAATTGTTTTAAATGCCAAATCTGTCTAATGCTGTTTATTATTATTTCAAAGTTGTCAAAATTTCTTTTAGCCGGTATGCCACCAAAAATAAAACATTTAACAACTGAAGGATGTTTCTGGCTGCACTCGCTTTAAAGCACGTTTTAAGTTATGGCACACATAGGGTTGTCACGTGTGGCAAGGCTCCGTTTGAACGCTATTGCCGGAAGAAGGGAACATTCGCATGAGCTCACTGTCATGTAACGTGGTCATTGAGGAGCCGTGACAAGTTATATCAGCTTGATATCTTCGAAAAATTCTTACGTGATGCGTGATTTATATGCCTTATTGTCTTTCCTGGTTGGCAGTGATATGTTTGCACTGTGAATTAGTTTCTTTTAACAATTTGATCGAGTACTTGAAGCAATGCCACTGTAGCCGTATACGAAAGTGAATGCTGCTAACTGACATTGGTGTTTGTTAAGAGAAATATATCCTTTTTGGAAAAATGGGATCACACAAAAATATGCAATGAGAGTGCATGCGATTGCGTTAAAATAATCTCACTGCCTGCACTTTGTTTTTTAAACGATAGTGACAAAAAAACCGTATTTTAGTGTGACAATTCATATTATTATTGTGTCCATAAGTTTTTTTGATTCCACGATCTGTTGTTAGCTTTCGGATGCTAAAACAAGCCACTAAGTTGGCTTTTTTTAATACTTATCATGCTTCTCTCTGTTCTGTTTCTAACTTACGCATAAGCAGAACCTACAGGGCATACAAAGTATAGATATAAATCATGTGCATTCAATAAGTTCTTCGTTACATTACCTTCACCGTAAAATATGCAAACACTTTGCTCAAACGGCAACGTGAATGGTTTGGTTTCAAAAATACGATGACCTTTTTGTATCCGAATTTTGTGTGACAAAACTTCACAGGTTAGCTAAACATAATTTGTACTATGTAAGCCTCAAATGTTTCTGCAAAAAAATGTGATTCCTTTAACATTGCCTCACTTGAATCTAAACAATTTTGGACGACATTTCACAATTCTGATAGCGATACCTTCTTTACCTTTTTTACTTAGTTTGGCGTTCCTGAAAAGTATAATCAGCATAAGTTTACAGTCTGGTTCTGTCTTTTGTAATAACACTGGAAATTCCTGTGTGATGAGACTTTTCCCGATTTTGCCAAAACTAATGGCTATTTTTCTCAATAGCCCTAACTAAAAATTGTGATTTTTCCGAATCAAAGGCTTTTGTAGAATTAAATCCACTCAATGAATAAAAAATAGTGTTAACAAATATGCGTAAAGTACTTAGTCACATTTCATCATGAAAGATATACCGTCTTTTGCGACTACTGCTTATTTTATATTTCTGTATGCAGTTGCCGGTTTAGCCTTATTTTGCAGAAAAAACTGAAAATATTTCGTCGCTGTGACTCCAAAACGCTGCATTAAACACCCCGCAGTAGACAAATGACAGTCTGGAATGTGGTTGGAGGTGTGGGCGAAAGTGATTTCGACAACTCAGCGCACTTCCCGCACCATTAACCGTCGGACAGCGGGATCAGCCCAGTATACGTTTTTTTTCTAAAGTGGCTGACCGGGGGACTGAGCGTCAAGCTTAAAGAAAACCTTTGTAAAGTGTGTAGCTGTTATGGCGCTACCACACAGATAAAATCCGAGCCGGGTGAGCTGAAGCGCTTTGGCACTGCTCCAACCGAACCAGCATAAGCACCCTTAGTGGAGAATATACGTGTTTCAGGAAGCAGTTCAGAAGTAAAGCATGCGATCACTGGAACAAGAATTTCATTTTACTGACGTTTCGGATTCCGTTGGAATTTTTAATCATAGATGATGAAAGCAAAGTCATAGACATGCGCATAAAGGGTTGGAACCTGCACAGGTAGCAGGGTATTTATAGTGCATAGTGATCATCCACGTGGGTCTTAAGTGGTGTGGTTCTGGCTTGATACATCGCGTTCGACTCACTAATTCCCGCAATTAACTTATCGGCGTCGTTTGCGGCCCCGATAATAGCATGAAAATTATGCCCACTGTCATCCGAGTTGTTTCTGCGCCTGGCCCTTCCCACGTGGCTGACGTTCTTGTTCAGGAATGCCAAATCGTTGCGCTTGTCGATGAATTGGGTGTTTTAGAACGATGACTTCAGCAGCTCGCGGCTCACACGGCTGTTACCTCTTGCGAGACTTTTGGCCTAGCCACACCTAAAAATATGGCCGGGTCCCCTCAAGTACGCTGCAACCTAGGAGTTGACGTCTTTCTTCCTCACTCCCGCTGCATTCTCAACCAACCGCGTCCGGATTAATCTCCTGGTTTCTCCGACATAGTCGCTTTGTTCATAACCGCACCACATCCGGTAAACGATCCCAGCCATGTCCTGCCGTGGCAGTGGATCATTTGGTCTCATGACCCTGCGCCTGATGGTATCGCCTTGCTTCTTCGGATTTTGGATGGAATTTGTAACGTCTGAGAAATAAATATCTTGTTTTAGAGACCACATTCTCTACTTCCTCTTGACTTTATCTGGACACCGTGTTAGAGCAGGTAAGAGAGAATATAGTTGGGTAGATGCAGCCGACGTCTGCTACCATTTACAATTACCTTGCACAACAGTCACACTTGTTGCAGCATACAGTGCACGGTGAACCGGTTGACGAAGTTGCGTGGGTACCAATTTTCTTTGAACATCCGTTGAAAGTACTGTATCTTGGCGAACTTATATTCTGGCCCACTGCATTGCGTCTCAACACGCCGATAGAGTGGATCTGCGCAACTCAGTTTTTGGCTGATTGGGTTGCTGCTCTTGTACTTCAGTACTTGCACCGTGTTTGTCTCCTTCCTGAATACTTAAGTCTTTAACCCACACCTAAATCTTTGTGACAGACTGGGAAATCAAGAAAGACCAGGTGGTTGTTCTCTGCTTCAAATTTGACCAACACTTTCTGTAGTCATTGTTGCTATGCGTTTTTTAGCCAGCGACAATCAGAGACGTGCAAAAGAGTGTTAAATTTTTTGTGTCAGCTAACTGTTTAGTGTCAATGTGATCTCCTAGCATAACTTTCTAAAAAATTGTTCTGATATGTTTTGATACGAAAACGGGTAGGTGTATCTTGTTTTTAAAATTTACACTTTATCTCCTCCGTAAGGTCAATGTTTGTAGTGAGGGTTATTTTCAGGCAAATTGATAGAAAAAATTATCAGGAAAGGAAAAGTTTTTACATGCTACATATTGCAGCGACTAAGACATCTGTGTAAAGGCCTTTCTGTTAGAATGCATTATCAAGTGTCTTCTAACAATTTTGTCACAAATTAACTGTCCGCATATTTCATGAAATGCGGACACTTCGTCACGCATAACTATTATAACATTCATGATATTTTGATGGTTGTTCCACCAGTATTTTAGACCCAATACAATCCGCGCAATCATTTTTAAGATGAGTATACACAGTTGATTGCTTAACGGATGAAATACGCGGATGTTTACGAAAAAACACTTATTATTTTCCTCATATTGAAGATATGTAAACCGTGTTCCTTTATGAGGTACGGATAACACTTATTACATTTTTCAATACTTCATATAATCGTTTCTTACGGGTTTTTATTTCCACGGAGCAAAGTATCTTATAGTCTAATGAGTTTACTGCATATTTTATTGTACTAAACATAACAGATATAAAAGACACAATTTTGTCAAATTACTTCACTCTTCACCTCCTCTTAAGAATCCTTTTCTTCCTGAAAAGCCTTATTTCAATTTTGTGGAAGCAAACAGTAGGTATTGGTCCACAGGGGTTAATACCTAACAAACTTCCTTTGGTATTAACAAACGTTTAATGCGGTTCAATTCTTCCTCCATTTGCCGCCAGTATGCTAATCCAAAGTAAAGTATTTTCAAGTGAACATAATTTTCCACCTCGAAGCGACTTATCAAACAACATAACCAACCTCAATAATGTGATAAATATCCCACTTAAATGTTCACCTTTACATTTAAATGTACCTTACACATGATGGCATTTATACACAAAAAGCAAACGCATATTCATCCTTTTATGTTTGTTTGTATAACTACGAATTCAAATTATACTTTAGTTTTGAGATGTCGTCTCTATTTCGTGGTTTCTGCACTTTCATCCTAGAAATCCTCATGCGTATCAATTATTTAAATGCATTGTTAGGTATTTTTGGAAACGTGAACTGTTTTTTATCTCCTATTTTCGTTTTAAGCGAAAGCGCATGAGGTTATCGATAAGATTTACTCACTCGCATTTATCCTGCCATCATAAAACACGCCACATAATTATGAAGTTAATTTACCAAGCACACATTTATCAGCTAGGTTTATTTCATGGCCAAGCCGATTTCATTAATTGCAACATTCATTTTCATTCAGTATATTGATTTGTTCTGGATACAGGAAGAACGACAAAGTACTTGCACCTCATATACCCCAACTACAGCATTTTTAAAACAGAAATCAAAGAGCTTCTGGAATGGGGAGTAAGATAAGCAGTGAAGGAAACTTGTTAAAGTAAGATGCTCCGCATGTTATGTAAGGTGTGCCTGGAGCTTCGCGCCGCGGAATATACTTATCTAATTCAAGAACACTTAATTGGAGCTATGTTTTGCTGAAATATGCGACTGTATTACCACCATTTCTATTTTCTCAGAAATTTAAAAAACCTCTATTTTAATAGTCATGTTTATTCGCATAACATTTACCTTTGATACAAATAAGGAAAATCAACAGATACAAATCAAGAAACTTTCTGTAAACAGTAAAATAGCAAAGCATTTAGCAGTTATTGGTGCTTATTTCACGGTCTTTCCTTGTTTCATAAAAATAAAACCCCAATAGTTACCGTTTCCATAAGAAAAAAATACTGGGAACAGGGATATATGAGGGAAACTGCTTAAACGTCTGTTGCCGGAGGCACGAGCTGACTGATTTTTACATATTTCATATTATATGACTATCTCTGTCTTTGTTGGCTCCCACAGCTTGTAAACGTGTCATGATTATGGACGTAAATACATTGGATGATGTGGTAGTATGCACATTTGCTTCAATTAAAGGCGCCAAGAGGTCCAGGTTGTCACTGATATTTCTCATCGGCCTATGGTGAAGGCTCTGCCAACGTAGCGGCAAGCACCTTTTATACCGTTCAGTATCTTTCGTGTATTTTTATTCTTAATTTACATTAGGCGCCAGAATTCGTACAACAAGACGAAAAATGCAAAAAGAAATCGATACTATTTTGGTAATCAGCATTGATTAAGGTTTTGATAATGATTACCGTGTAGGCAATTCTGAAGTTATTTCAGTCATGGTAGGATACTGGCTTTTGAAATGAGTATCCTTTTGACCACTAACAAAACGCATGCGCTGGAAAAGGCCATTAGTGAAATTGTTTGCGTATTTGTTACTGATGTTGCCTTCCCTTGTAAATTCTACCATATTTTATCGAAAAAATTAACAAAAAATATTTCATGTAGTATCTGGTTGAAAATTATGTCTTCTGTAAAGTGTTCACTTAAAAAGAGAATCTTTGGTATTAAAAAAAATTTAATTTTGAGATTCTTTACAATTGTGAGGTGTTCATTTATGATATATCGTATACATTAATTAATTAATTAATGATGTCTGTATCGTATAAATCATGCTCCACATCTAATACAACATTTTCTGAGAACTATGTGACTCCTTCCTCAAAATATAGGGAAACTGTACTTTTACTTTAACAAGATATACGCAGTGCAAAGTTTCTAAACCCCGAATTTTAGTGCAGCAGCCAGTAGGTTTCAACGTAATTCAGCAATTGGGACACTTTTTGAAATCCCAAAGCTACCTTTCGTTTAAATATAAACAATTTAAATAAGACGTTATTTTCTATCAAACACATACAGGAAATATTTATTTCGTGCATGTTTTTTATAAAATATATTTAAATATATAAGGGCAAAACATGTTATCGTTTAGAGCACATAAATTTTGTTACTGCTCACAACGAAGCACTTTAAACAGTTTTGTAATCTATTATGAGTGAAATAACATCAGAAAAGACTGCAAATATATCAGTATCACAACACGAGTCAAGGCCGAGTAGCGAAAGAATATCATTTTTTCGCATATATTGGCGTATTACACAAATTCTGGCACGTACTGCACAGTAGACGCCAAATTTCATGCAACATTTCAACATATGCGACAGTCTGATACTCTCTTGCTAATTGCCATTGACTCAAGTACTGACTGATTATCTTGCAGTCAATTCTGAGTTCGTTTCAGTCACAATAGGATGCAGGTATTTTAACGAGCTTTGTTTTGACCACCAGCAAAACGTATCTATTGTAACAACTGGTTACTTAAGTAGTGTGCTTTTTTATCCTTGATTTTGACTGCCTTTAAAATTTGAAAGTATTTTTATGGAAATATGCCCAAAAATTATTTCTTGTACTTGTTGGATAAAAAAATTACGTCTTCTTTTAATTTGATTCTCAAACAAAAGGCAGCTTTTGGTTTTAAAAAATCAGCTCACTTTCCGAATATTTTTCTAAACAGCTGATTGCTGCACTCGAATCCAAGATTTAAAAACTGCGAACTGTGTAAATCATGTTTAAGGAAATTCCCATTTCGGCTTGAAGTTTGAGGAAGAAGTCACATAGTAGTCATAAAATATTGGAATATATTTGAAATATATGTTATGCATTAAAGGCAACACGAATTAATTGATGGCTACGAGGTTTGATGAATAAAGACCCCACAATGGTAAAAAAGCTAAGAATTTGCAACTTTTTAAACAGAAAGCTACCCTTTGTTTGAGTATATAATTTAAAAAGTACGTAATTTACTATCATACAAATACAAGAAATAATTTTTTGTGCATGTTTTTAATAAAATATAGTTGCATTTTTAAAGACATTCAAAATCAATGATAAAAGGCATACTTCTTTAGTAGCCATTTGTTACAATCTATACGTTTTGCAGGTAGTCAGAACGAAGCTCGTTAAAAAGCCCGTGTCACATACTGATTGAAATGTTTTCAAAATAGACTTCACGACAATCAATAATACAACTTGAGTCAATGCCGTCTTGCATATGTCGATATGCTGAATGATCAATTAAGTGTTTGATGTTGGAGGAATAGGTCATGCTTCAACCTCATGCGACTGATTTCATTCGGAAAGACAGAACGACTCTCTCTCTCACTTTAAACAGTATCAGACGCTTCAGTATATTACTATGCACTTAAGACTGGGGTTGGGAATAATATTAACTGACGGAATAACTTGTTTACAAGAGTCAGCGATGTGTATGTGTTAAGGTACAGTGTTTAACTTCGCCAACATCAGGCAACCGACCAACTAGGCGGCGGCTTGAAACTGGCGGTCGGGGGGGGGGTGGAAAGTGAGGTCAAAATTTAGCGCAGTTTTTCTTTCACTATAAACAGCCTGACGTGCTTGAGACTATCACGGCGTGAAAAAAAGTGGCGGCGTAGATGTCTGCCAACTAATGTAATAACTTGGAGCGCGCAATCTGTCCAGTATGTGTGTGCGTGTCTTGTTATGTAAAGTGGTGGACTGAGAGTCAAGCTGATATGGCTCTTTTTTGAATACTACATCTACGGCAATCGTAAGTAAGCGGGAGTCTACCAAGATGTATTTTGTGGCACGCAATGTATTGGCGGCAACACCAGCCAGTTTTTACTCGCACCGGCATTTTTAATTTTGTTTTCACATCGGGCACAGTTTTGGGAGAAGCAGAGCGTGGTGAAGACCCGCACGAGTATTCTTTACCTATGATTCACTACCTTAATATTGCTGAAACTCATGATAGACATCGTCGAAATCGACAGCCAGATAGTCATGCCTTACAGGCAACAGTAGCTTGTGTAGCACCACGCATTATTTCCTATAATCCGCAGGTTATTCTATAAAAAAGTTGATTATAGGTTTTTATGGGAGGGGATTACGACATGCAGGGGAATATACTTTATTAAATAGTAAATGCATTTTATTTTACTGTATTATGAACTGTTGTTTTGTTGACGATTCTATTTCTGTAAATATTTCCACCCAACTTGTCGATCTTGCCTACTGGCACAGACTAGCTAAGCTCTCAGTGGCAAGTCGACAGAACACACAACTATGGATTTTCTGCACGTTCACAATTATAGTTATGGTACACACGCCCCAAGTAGCTTCCACATTTGTTACTCTTTCTCCACCTCTGACGATGGGCTTTTGTAAGAACTCGAAAGCTCAGGAAAAAAATAAATTGCGTTCCAGTAATCGACCATATGTCTCCTTTACCAATAAACTATATATGATTATTCTTTTCTGTATTATCATTTTATTTATTGTGGATAAACTCGATTATCAAATTGCAGGTTTTATTGAATTTCTCGAGAAATTGAAAATGTGGTTAGGAGGTCGTCTACTTCAACTTACCTGTGGTCTTATTAAATGTTCTAAAGTTAGATTATTATAGTCCAGATATGAGCTACAATAACAAGTTAAATTTCGTCATGAACATTTTTTGCAGGATTTGCCATATTTTTGATGCCCAAATACACGAGCAACTGAGGTGCCTCAAATGATAAAGGAAAAGACGTTGAAGGACAAACTCCTTGAGATTAATTAAAAATGTGGAAAGTATGTAAAATCGAAGGGATAATGGATTGCCAAGGTTACGAGCATCATCAGCGAAGTGTAGAAGATGCGGCCAAATACTCCCATGCCGGTTGCAGAGCCCACATACATCGTTGCTTAAACAGAAGTATCTGCCAATATCGATGATATGTAGCTTTGGGTTGAACCAATGGAGAACGTTCTTGGGGCCGCATAGACTATGCCAACAAGGCTTGGTAGATGTGATCGCTGACGAGATCATTATAAAGTAGGGAAGACCGCAAAGACAATCACATAAGAAGGATGACGAAAGAGCGTAAGCAATAGGGTATTTAACATCCACGCACACTGCACATGTCTTGCAGCAAAAAGTATCCTTCGGACTTAACGGTAAATGTTAGGTTTGACTTATTGGTGTTAATAAAGTACACAGTTTTCACTCGTCCAATGTAATCACCAATAAAAACCCAAAAATTTAGTTGTGGTATAACAAAAATAGATCTACTTGCATGGAAGCAAATGAAAATCCAATTCGTTTGTGCTCTTTAAAGCAAACTTTCAAAAACATAAGAATGCATAGAAATTGAGAAGTAAAAAAGGTATCCTATATGTCCACTCACTGATTATATCCCTACTGAAAAGTTATTACCCAGAAAACACCTTTTTCCTTTCTCCAGAGTCTAGAACGTGCGTGACTTTTACTATCAGAAGTACATAAAATGATGTCCACACATTCTTCATTTCGTGTTGTGAGCACAGACAAATGCAAATGCCCAAACGTTTACAGATGAATAATTTACGGAGGTGCAGACAAACAGTGACGAGTGAGAGGCAAGTTACCTAACGTGGTAGTATTCACACGACCCCACACGTTATTAACATATTCGTTATATATACGAAAGATAGTTATCAAGAGGATTAAATTATCTTCACAGCTATAACCAAAGTACAACAAAGGCAAACGGATTTTTAAATCAAAATTACAACGCTAAATTGGCAATGTGTCGTTAATATTTTTTGAAGGAAATTACGTGAAAAATATTCGATGCACCACTTTTGTCAATATTTATTGTTACAATTGTTTTTTTCTTACCTTCTTTATTTGCCACAATGTACCTGACCCAGCAATTATCAAGCAGACATAAAACAAGGATTGAAGTAATTGCTGTACTTTTTTTAAAGGTTTAAGATTTTTTATTATCTGGCGGTCATTATGTAACTCCTTTTGCAAACATTAGCGTCAAGTGTTTTTTTAACTAAATCTTAAGGGCATCAGTTTTTTATCTTAAAATGTCTGTCAACAGTCATGTAATTTAAGTTAATTGACCTTCGCTCTACCTTCAATACACAACGGATAATGTACATTTTTATTAAATCATGTTGGCTTGTAAAAATAACATTAAACGGAAACGCATTTTAGGAGTATTGCCCTTTGAAATGCATTTGTTACTGTCCAAAAGTTATATGTTAAGTTTTACTTTACGTCCAATATTGATCATTTACTGTCAAAAATGTATATCTGTGAATGTTTTGCCATCATTTGTTTTGTAGTGCTATGTATAATAATACAACCAGGATGAATATTAAATTAAGGACAAGTGATTGATTCTAAAAGCAGACAGGTCATAAATGGATTTTGAAAAAAAAGACCCCATTAGGTAAATATGCATTTTATAAGATGGAGGAGAATGAGGGGAAAGTTAAAACTATCAGGTTCTGTTCAATAAAGGAAAACTTAAAATTTTGTAAGAATTTGGAACCCTGTTTTGCATGTACACTAACGTTTCCTTATGATATGCGATGTGCTACTTCCAAAAGAAATATTACTGAAATGTATTAAATGAAGAGGAGATAAACTGAGCAAACTGGGCAACCTTTGAAAGAGATAGTTAAAGAGCCATTGAAAATTTAAAATGCAGTGTACAAGGCCCACCAAAGTTACTTCAGTTTTATAAGGGTCTTTTACAGAATAAATTTTAAGCTTACCTGTTTTTATTTTGGTGGGAAGAGTATAATGCCTACCTTAGAGCACACGCATACAAAAACTTAACATGCTTTTGACCTGAGTGAAACGGCTGCTTTAAGTACAAGTCGCCACTACTGGCTTATCAGTCGTCATCAGCCAGTCATAGCTGACCTCAGGCGGTACATCGTTCAATATCGTACTCACCAATTTGTTGAAAAGAAGCCTACGTTTTACTTCCCGAGTTGTGTTGTCAGATGAGTATCCGCTTATAACAATTTTATTTATGTGCGTTGAATGCGTTCCATTTATTCTTCTTCAATAGTATATTAAGGCATGGTAAATATCATCTGTCACAAAATCTCTGTTTTTTAAGTATAGGAGGTTCTGGGTTTGGGTATAGTTTTCATTGACGGAACTTTGTTGGATAAGTATTATGTTATGATTGATTATATGGCCTAATTTGTAACTTAAGCCGTACAGATATAAGATGGGAATGCCTCTTTTAATAACGGCCTGTATTTGTCTTTCACACTTAATTATGTTTTTCCCTTCAAGTTGTAAAAACCTATATATAATTAGCAGCAACTACACCCAACGCCAAGTTTCTCCGGACCTGCATATTATACCTTGTTAAAGTTCAGCGTGGTCACTGCCATCTTGAAACAGGAACACGGTGAACGCGTACAGAAGCTCATGTATAAAAACTTAGGAAATCACATATATTACGATCACTGAACATACCGCCATGCACAATATAACTTCTCAATTTTTAAAATTGGCTTAATGTTTCTTCATTTACAGTGTCTGCATGGTTTTATAGTGTCAATATAAACTAAACCTTCTGCAATTCTGATTTAATTAAATCCCATTTTATTTCTTTGAGTGTTTATCAGTTTTAAATAATTCAGTTGACCACATTGTAACATATTTGAGCCTCGATGGGTGTCGAAACTACGCAGCAAAAAAGTTTAAGCGTGGCTAACGATATAAATTTAATCAACGAGGATCACTATAACTTTAATCAATTCTGTCGATTGACGCATTCAAACTTTAATTTTCATTTAAATTTCATTTATGATTCTCCACTATTTTATTTACAAATTTTGTCAAACTACAGCTAAAGATCTATTTATCTGTTTGCATTACGTACATACCGCATAATGTATTTTGTTATTATGAAGAATGCATACTGCAAATAATGGTGAGAAAAGATCGCGCAGATAAATCCTAATTGCGGTGCTGCATGCATTAGCAGGACTACGGAAATATTAGGACAGTGCTTCAATTGGGAAAAATAAGCAGCCGAAGTGGGAGGATAACCCAAAAAAACAGATCAAAAATTTGCGCAGGCAACAATAAAACATCGCGTAATGAGGCTCTCTATGAGTTGCTTACTTAATGAAACTCACATCGATGTGATTAAATTAAGGGCTTCTGCTGAGACTCGTAGCACAATGGTAGGTCGTTGGCTGCGCAAAAGCTTTCCCTGCTGTGTGGGTATGACTTAAACTCAGGCCAAAAATTATTAGAAATTGGATCAACTACATTATTGAAATCTGCCAAATTCTCCTAATATTTGTGTCGGTTTATTGCAAAGTTTATTTGAATGAAATACTGCAAATATACATTCAACACTCTTTAGGAGTAGCCATATGCTTCATACGAGTACTGTTTCGTACAGATAATATCCTTACCACCACATAAGATTTTTTGCATGCCTCCTCTGTAAATAATATTCTTTTTGTGCAAAAATGCAGCTTAAATAATTTATCTGATGTGCGTTTGGTGGGCCCATTTGCAACGCAACCCTTAAACATAATTAACTAAACGGATTTTGGAAAGAAAACAAGGTTGTTGATAGTTATTAAGAATTTATGGAGCACCAGTGAAAAAAAACCCCTAACTGAGATAAAGTGAATAATTATAACGTTTTTATACTTGGCAGACATTTATTTTCGGTAGTTGTCATCAGGCTGGGACAATTTAATGCACAATGAAACGGCAAGAGAAGCCTATGTAGGCCTACTCATATACACCTAGTCCCAGCAGGTTGTCCAGAAAAACGGCGGTTAAAGAGTTTAAGGGGGGTAAGGAAATAAGATAGGCTGAGAAGGAAATGTTTATAAGCAAGCGTAAAGTAAAAAAATGCACTCGAATTTGCTTCTCACGACGCTAAGAGTCAGTTGTTTTGCATATAAATTGGAGGTGTGCGGGGCGCTTCGCGCCGAGGACTATAGTAATCTCACTCAAGCATGCTGATTTTGACCACAGGTTAGTTAAAGTAGATGACCTTCTTCACGCCATATTAAGTTTTCGGGAAATTCAAGAAACCTGTAATTTAATTATCTGGTTTTACCATGATAGCTTAAACGATAATACAGATTAAGAAAATCTACAGATTAAAATCAACAACAAGTATGGTTAAATAAAAATAAATTTATCATTTTATAAAATTTGTTCGACAGCGTGTCCTAATTCCCATCCATAAAACCTTACAATCATCGTATAATCATGCAGGTAGTAGGGATAAATAAATGGGCCTACATAAGCTTCTGTTGACAATCAAGTTTATACAGGTAAATAGACAATATATGTCTTGGGAGAAAAGTCATTATTTTTACATATCTAGCGTGGTGAGTACGTAATAAAAAGGTCATCGTGCTGTGTGAAGAGGGAGTAGTAAGGGAAGGCTGTGGGTATAAATCATGGATCGGATACGTGGAGTAAACACCACTGTCACTTGCACGGACGGAACAACGACCATCCCGAGTCAGCGTTGGCCGTTGAAGTAATAGTGCTTGAAATAGCGGCTTCTGACAACACAGACTCAGAACTGCTTAATATTAGGTGACTGCCTTTTGGTGTAGGCCTTGATAGGAGTTAAAGGGTGTCTAATAGGCAACCTAAAAAGCTCCGCTAGGATCGACTAGTTGATTCGTATCGATAAGGAGTGCGAGTAAAGGATTGCAGACAGATGCACTTTTACACCTCTAGAATGTTTTGTATGTGTATATGACCAAAGTATACTGCCCCACAGGAGCAGGTCAAAAAGCAAATGTACACTGATGTGGCCCTAATTAACTTCGTTTAACCACACGTTAATTTAATGCGCACAAACCTGCGCAATAATAAAACTCAGATAAATCCCCGTTATAACCCTTCACAAAAATAGTTTATATTTACAAATTCCTTCGAATGTTTTCTCATTGACCCGATAAACTATGCTTTAATAAATTGAAACCTTTTTTCAAACGCCAAATGTGGCCAGACTGTGTGCGTATTCCTACTTGAATATTATGAGCAAAAATTAACCCAAAAAACGGCCGTTCGCCAAAATTGACTTCCTGAATTTTTACATGAGTATCATAGCTGAACGTTATCATTTCTTTTTAATTAGCATATTTCATTTTTTAAAAATCATGTGTTTTGGCGTAAATTCATTGTTTGTTTACGTTGACATTATGTTTTTTTTAAATTCTCTTTTATATGCGTCCGCATTCTAAATGTTCATACAAATAATAAGATTGGAAACAAGCAAAATTCATTTCCTTCTTGCTTTAGCAAGCAAAGCAATTTGTTCAATGTTTTTCGCGTGCATATGTTTTTGTACATTTATTACAGGATTCTTGACACAGGAAATTGTTCCCATTTTGAGCTGCAGCATGCAAAATGCAAAAATGGGTCACGCAAATTTTGAAAAAGGTTCATTTATTTAGGAGACACTGAAATGGTTGTCTACGCTAGAGTTGCATAAATTGATTGAGTAAGGTAACTAGTGGAATGACGAGGGAATCACAGTAAAGATTGCCTCTTATTTACTTTGACGCCGCTAATGATTGAAGTTGAAGAACTGCAAGTAACTAAATAATGCGTTTCTTAAAGAAAAGAAACAATACTCTATCACTGGGACAATATGTTTATTCGCCAGAAGTTTCGACATCTACGACAGATTGATTCCTGGGACAAGCATGTTCGCTTTTATTGGGATAATATATGATAGGAGTTAAGGATTAGGATTATTGCTACGGTAAGGTAACTTGCCATTGCAAAACTTAGGACTAGGACACGAGAGTATTTACCCTTCCGAGAAGTTTGTACAACGATTTCCGCAAGTTCTAATTGCAATTTTTCAGTTAACCTGGTTATAAAAAAATACGAGGGGCATTAGGAATAAAAGGGAAGTTTATTGGAACCATTTAGCGCTTGTAAGCAAAGAAAAACGCCACTGGTAAATTAAGTTGAGCAAATGCACCAAGAATTGAAATGGGGCATTTGATTTGTCCTATAGAAGATTGAAACATGATGTTGCATAGGCACCATGTTTGCTTAATGCAGAGATTCGTTCCATTTCCTCCCAAAGTAACTTACGTATGTAACCGTTGACCAAGGTTAGTCAGGGGCCAGCAATTATTGCTGGCGTTTAGTTCACAATGAATCTGCTTAATCGGAATACGTCGCAGGTTCATGGAAAAAATCGCATTCAGCCCCAGCAAAACTGTCAAGAAGCAACTATTGCAGTAGTTATTAACTCATACAATCCAACGTATGTTTTGCCAATGCAAGCTATATTGTAAGGTGTGATAAGGCCAAGCGACTCACTGGATAAAACAATAAACCTTTATTGTGCCTTTGTGTCTGAAATCCATTGGTCGCCCGAAATACTGCGCGAATTGTCTATGCATCAAAACTTAAATGTAAAATGCGTGTTTAGTTAATAGAACGAATAGTATGGAGTCACACCAGGAAGCCCACTCAGGATGCATTTCGCCAAAAATTGTTATTGGGGACCGATAAGACCCAGTGTTATCAGAACTTAATACGACAAAATTGTGCAAAAGTTATTGGGCTTCTAGAAACAGGAGAACAAACATATTGCTAAAGACCGTATTAATGCTATTGATCATTTGAATCCGAAGAAATAATGCGCAGTGAATATAAGGGAGTGTACCAAGCTATATTTAGTGGACTTTTACGTGGTAAAAAATACTAATCATTTAATAAGATGCTCTTATTTCCACATAAAAAACTGGACAAAGCACAACTCAGACTTAACTTACTTTGTGCCAGTAAACTGGAAACGAAATCTGGTCAATATTATTTAAAGTAAAAATTGTAGAACCGTTTCTCTAGTAAAAATCCACCCAAAATACTTGCCGGTAAAATGGCAGCTCTTTAAGACGTGGTTTTCGTGCATGTTTTTTTGAAAAGTACCACAACTATTTACTGCCAAAATTGATCGGCCATCAGTTCCAAAAACGCCTGGTATTATTTCAATACAACCTAACGAGAGATAATGCTTTAAAGAGAACCAAAGGTTAGTTAAGTTTCATCATACAGTAAACGTACAATGCAGCTGAAAGTCTACTTCCTGTTTAAAGCTTTCCAATTAACGGTACCAGACAAAGCCTTGCTGTTGAACATAATGCTTAGCGGGCTGTATCAATTCATGTGTACTTCCTGTCGAATGCACTGTGCACTTGCAATGACATCGACATGGTTTTAAAAAAAGGCTTTGACAAATTATGAAAGATGATGGTGTCAAATGGCAACTGAGCATGCTGAAGTGAATAAAGGTTAACTGCAGTGGCCATAACTTATTACGTGATATTCAGCAAAGTTCATAAGTAAATTCTCACCTCAATGCACTAAGTAAAATTTTGATTTCGTTTCTTTATAACGCCAGGGCAAACGGATAGTACACCTCCGAATGCTATTCATATTTTGTCGCAAGAAGCCTTTCGCGGAGAGAGATTTGATAGCGTTTGCTGTTTTATGCTTGGATGAGAGAATTCAGAAGAATAGTTTGGCGAGTATACGTGTACCTTCGACAAATTCTCGTCAGGCTCCATATTTATATGGAAACTGGGTGCAAATTTAAACATGTTCAACTTTTCGGACAACTGGGTTGTGGGAATGGGGGTTGGGGTCGATAAGCGAAGGCTGGCTGTGAGAGTAGTGTTTAATGTAGCAGTCTAGGGGATGGGAAGGATAGCAAACAAAGTGCGATCGACTGCAGGCCCCTAAGTGACTGTCGGCCACGCCAACTCTGGGGCTTGTAGGAGTTCTTTAGTGAACACGACGCGGGCTTCATAAGTCTGATAGCAGTCGCTTCTGCTGTTCCTGGCAGACGCTGACCCACGAACTCGAAATAATTTAGTGGGGCCTTGTAAATCATTCTAAAAGCTTTCTTGGGGTCCACCCGATGTCTAGAATCGACCATGTGCGCCAGAATAGAACTGTTTATGCTCCTGATATCACGTTTTCTCAGCTTTGCCGGGAGGTGTTCTTTTATTCTTTTGGATAGGTGCCGGCTCGTGCAAACAGTATAACCCCCTTCACAGGAACAAGTGAATGCGTAAATGCACATTGAGTAGGTCTGAGCTGACAACCTATACTTGACTTCCCCATGTAAAATAGGATGGCTGAGAATAATGCATGAGCTCAGGGAGCTGGGGAGGTTCTTGCAAGGGCTTTGTCAAGGCTTCTCTACGCCTTTCACTTGCTTCGTCTCCTCAAGAGGAAACTCTGAGGAATAGTGAATTCGTTTCTACAGTAGGTGCGCTGGTTTTTTCTTTGTTTCTCAGCAATATGTTTTCAAATTTACCTCTCAGGTTACCCGTTCTCACGCAGCAGTTCCTTGATTTGCTTGGCTCCTCCTTAATACTGTCTACTGATTTGTCAAAAAAACGAACCATATTATATGTCCATTTTGCTTTATTTCCTAAAAACGTTTGGTAATGGTTAATCTCAGTGCTTTGGTAAAATTTTAATTGAAGGTAAGGACTAAGGTTTGTTTCATCATTATTACTCCCATTACATTCAGTTTTGGGGTACATTATAGCTTGCAATTTAGGTTTGGGGCATACGACTTGAGAAAATTTGAATTTCCTAGCATTCAAAAGATGGCCATCTTTCATTTATCTCTTGCATACAGTTTGAAGCACCCATCTGTATGTCGTACGCTGCTCTGGCTGCCCACAAAAAGCCTACGCTATGCATGCACTACAACTGCATCTTTTTTGCATCATAGCTTATAATCTATTTCATGAGTGACAAGCGAGTAACGCTGAAATACCTGACAATTCTTTGAAGTGGAAATATCAGTTTAGAATGAGTAGTGTACAAAAACACATCGTAACGTATTTTTGGCGAATGAGAACAGTTGTAGACGTTGTTCATTTTTAAGGAAATGTGGAATGTTAAGCTTTTTGTTGTC
The DNA here is from genome assembly GCA_036362985.1 of Ligula intestinalis. Taxonomy (NCBI): domain Eukaryota; kingdom Metazoa; phylum Platyhelminthes; class Cestoda; order Diphyllobothriidea; family Diphyllobothriidae; genus Ligula; species Ligula intestinalis. The sequence goes on from JAYGXS010000604.1 coordinate 21,344, forward strand.
ATCACAGACAACAATGTAAAGCCCGAAATCGTCAAGCACTCCTGCAGGAAAGAGAAATCATTTCGCCAATAATTATGGTCAGAATAAAATAACATATGCTATAAAAATAAAATGTTTGCACACTTTCACAAAAATTACAGGAAATATTGTCAACGAATGTGTTCGCAAGTCTTTCCAATCACTTGCCAGAAAGTGCGCTAGTGATATCCAGATGGTTAAACTATATTGCAGGCAAAATATAAGTATAAAGCTTCCTGGTTATTACAAACATCGAAAAGATATATATAAAGCATACTTGCAGCATTATGTGACGAATCTTAGTGCATTTTTTGCTCGTTATACAGCCGTGCATTAAATATTCCTGGCTTCATTTCAAATAGTAGCACCATGCCTTTTAAAATTTTCTTACCTTTCCCAGATCGCACTTGTTGATTAACTATGTAGCCATGGTTACAAATGCTGTGCTTCCCTGACGATCACTCTGAACATAAATAGATCACTTTGGCTGTTTAGCGGAATCCCTTTTAGTTTAACTATTTTAAAGCAGGCAATAAGTCAAATTTTCGTATACTCTTTTAGTTTATCGTCTATGGAGGTTTACCATGCGGTTACCAATTATTTTTGCGAAACCTTATGTTGCAAGTCAGATTTTATTTACAAAATTTTCTACTGGCTTAGTTAAAAAATATAAAACACAACTCTTAAAACGTATTGTGGAGGGAACAAGGTACGATTGTTTTGGAAATATCCTCTTTTTCGGGGGTGTTATGAATGTATATTGTCAAATTTACTCCTACCGAAATAACTCGAAAACCCTAAGGTCAATAATAAAATATACGTGGTCGAAACTCAAAGTCATATGTAAGGAATAATGCATTTCCAGTGGAAGTGGGTTCTAGCATTCAAATGCGAAATAAACATTCCGGATTTTTCACTGTATACATACATGGCTAAGATGACGATTCTTTGGCTTGATGTATGCCATCGTTATTCAGAACGCTCATATTTCTACCGTATTTTTTTTAATTTTATGCTAACAGCAATGGACATATTCTTGGTAATTTTTTGATAAATACATAAATGATATTAAGCATGTCAACGAAGCATTTCTCACGAAATCCACTGGCTATTTTATCACTGACCCCTTCTATACGTCTGTAGGCACGCATTTGTCCGTCAACGTTAAACCATCTGGACTGTCAAATGCCTACGTAAAGGCTACGATCACTGTACTAAAACTCTGAGTTCTTTCTTTGCCATTCTTACCCTCTTTATTAAGACTGACAACCGAGAATACGTTGGTAACTGACATATCGACCATTTAAACGTTCGGGTGAACGTTCATCAACGAGTGTCAATAACCCCCACCGAAACCGAAAAAAACAACAAGCTCGTGACTTAATGACTGAGGCATTAGACTTAAATCAATCAAGCCGCAAGTTCAAGCATCGGGTAGGACGCCGCTTTGGTCTGCAAATGGATGGCTGACGACGACTAATAAGTCAGAAATAGTCATGCTAGTCTCCGTTGTCTTTGACAGCAATACTATCTGCCTATACTACCAGCTGCTACGGATGTCAGGACCTCTGTTGTGGTTCAAGGCAGAGCACGACAGATGAGCTCTGGTAGTGGTTGGATGAA
>JAYGXS010000605.1:0-22978 GCA_036362985.1 Ligula intestinalis
CGTGGCGATTGGCGGCAGCGGATCTCGAAAGCTCCACCCAGTCTATTTTCCAGCGACGGAGGCCGAAGATAGAAGGTCCAAGATCTGCTTTCATGTCTTGACGGACGGTTTCTAGCGAAGTCTTCAGTTGCCCTCCTCTTCGACGTTTCCAGATGGGCTGCGGTGCCGGATCGAGGGCAGCATAGGTAAGCTCGTGGGGCGGACGACCGAGAACGTGTCCAAAACACCTCAGTCGCCTTTCTTGAATGGCCTGAGATATCCTCGTGATACGATCGCAGCGGATGCTGACTGTCTCATTTGAAATGAAGTCGCTATGCTTAACTCGCAGGATCGTCCTCAGGCACTGGTGGTCAAAGACCTCCAGTCTTCGCTCATCTTCAGCACGCACAGCCCAGCATTCACATCCTTAGAGGAGGACTGACCGGATGGATGCACGGTGAACACGAATCTTCGTGGCGATGGAGATGTCATGTCGGATCCATAGGCGCTTTCGAAGGATTGAGAAAAGTCAGCGAGCAGCATCGATATGGGAGCCAATGTAGTCCTTGCTCTGCTCATTCGGTAGCAGTCTCGCCCCGAGGTATTTAAAGCTGTCTACTTCTTCAATTTGATGGCCATTAACCTCCAGGGGTGCCTTTTCCTGATCAGGGATGCAGCTCGAGAACAACTTCGTCTTTCCGGAATTCATGGACATGCCTACCGACATAGCGATCTCATTTAACCGCGACACTGCTGACTGTAGACCATCAAAGCTTGAGGCTAACAGCGAAATATCGTCAGCGTAGTCAAGCTCAGTTAGTCGGCGTCCGGGTGCAAGTTCAACACCGTCTCCTTCATGTAGGGCTTTGCCGAGGATCTAGTCCATGGCGTAGTTAAACAGAATGGGTGAAAGGACGCAACCCTGTCGGACACCAGACCGGACATCGAACGACTGAGAGAGATTGTTGTGGACTAAGACTCATGCGGTGGTAGACCGATAGTAGGCCTTTATCATAGCAATGAGTTTAGTCGGCACTCCATCCAGTTCCATTATTCGCCACAGGGACTCACGATGGATGGAATCGAATGCAGCGGCAAAGTCAACGAAGCAAACGGCCGTCGGTTGCTGGTAGCCATGGCGAAATTCTAGAGTGCGCCTCAGTGTGAATATTTGATCCGTACACCCACGCCCAGCTCGGAATCCGGCTTGGTTGGGTCGTGTCCTGGAGTCACGTACAGTCTGGAAGCGCCTGCGAGGAACCAAACCGAAGATCTTTGCAGCAACATCGATAAGACTTATGCCACGGTAGTTCTCGCATCTTGTCTTATCTCCCTTCTTGTGGGCAGGTATAAGGATACCTGAGCCCCAGTCATCGCGAACGGTCTCTTCTCGCCACGCCTGTACAATCACCTCATGGAGCCGAGGAGCCAGGGTGTCGATTTAGGACTTGTAGATTTCTGCAGGACTACTATCCTGTCCGCACGCCTTGTTGTTGCTTAGCCTCTGCATTGCATCGGTAACTTCGTCTTCAGAAGGGATATCACACGACACTGCGTAGGCAGGAGAGGATTGAAACTCCAGGTAGAAGATATATTGACCAGATCTTCATTGTACACCGCATACTGACACACAAAAATCAACAGGTCACCACCGCCTCTTTCATTGACTTCAAGACTGCCTTTAATTCCATTGACAAATATGCCTTATAGCAAATCTGTTTGCTGACGGTCTCCCAATAAATTTTTTTCAATCTGATCAAAGCCTTAACAATATCAGCCCGAGTAAGAACCCTAAGTGAAGAGTCAAATTCTTTTCCTCTGACTTATGGAGTTCGACAAGGGTGCCCTCTTTCCCTAGTTCTCTTCAACTTCTTGATCGCCCGGTCGATGCATCAATCAATTCTACGTGACCGTGGATGTGAAATCACCCCTGAATTCAGAGTATCTGACTTGGAATATGTCGATGACATTGTCGTACTTCATAAAATCCCTCAGTCGCTACAGCCAACCCTCGGCTGAATCACCAGCTTAGCTGCAACTGTTGGTCTGACGATTAATATACGGAAGACGAAGCTCTTGACTACGTATCTAGGCACAGCTCAACCACTTTTTGTCAGTGATGAACCCATCGAAGAAGTTAGCTTATTCAGCTATTTTGGCTCGAATATGCTAGCCAATGGACAGGCCAAGGACGAAATCAAGAACCAAATCCCGCAGGCTAGAAATGCATTTAGGCTGCTAGCCAAACCACTTTGATCTCGCTCAGACATCAGCTTACGTCCTAAACTGCTGATATACAAAGCATCAATCAGACTGCTTCTAGTATATGTCTAGGAAACATAGCCAGTCAGAAAGACAGACATTATATTGCTCGAAGTCTTTGACCGTTGGTGTCTTCGATGCCTCTTAAGAGTCACCTGGCAGGATCGAATTTCCGATATCGAGTTATACCGCAGATGTTTCGAACTACCAAGTCTAGCATTATACATCCAGCGTCACCGATTGCAATGGTTTGGCCATATCCTGCACAAGCCATCGACGGACCTCTGCAGATTGGTCGTGAACCCCTCTCATAGTGCAAACTGGAGATACCGACAATGCGGTCAACTGAAAACACGGCTCAACACCATTAATTCAGACGTCGAACGTGTGGGCCTCGTAACCGTTTACAGCTTGCGGCAGTGGAGCAAACAATGGGTAGCGTCTGCGAGGAGCTCGCTTTAGACTGCCGCCAATTGGCCGCCGCTATCCGTGACATCCGTGAAGCCTATTCATCCAACAACAGGAGCTAATCGGATCAAGTACGAGGACAGGTAAGCACCAAGGGAGGAGGGTTTGTTTAGCATAATCATTTGGTTTTATATTTGTGTGAAAGTTGGGACTACGTTCCGTTCAGTTTTATTGAGGGAAATATAAGTGAACGCCTTTTAGCTCCCTATTCGTAACGAGGGGGATTGGAAATGTGTCGATACAAAAGAAAATTTAAAAAATAAGCCAATTGAATGCTTGCAGGCGACAAGTTGACAGCTGTTGGTTAGCCGAAAGAGTAATCATATGTGGCTACTCATTTAGCGCGAGTAGTCTAACGATTGTGAGTTATGAGTTCAGTATATTCAGGGTAGTAGGTAATGACTTTGAAGACCACATTGAAAACGGTATGCATAAAATATCCGACATAGAATATGTTACCATAAAATTGTGAGTAACATAAATATTTACAAGTTTTATATAAAGGCTTGGCCAATGCGTAGGTGACTACTGGCAGTGCTTTCTTGTGCATATGAACGGTATCTTTTAAGTAAATATCCATCCAGTTTGCGTTTGAATGCATCTGTGGAGTTTGCCATTGTGACGTCCTCGGGCAGTCCGTTCCAGGCACTGATGGCTTGTTGTGAGTTTACATTGTGGAGCTGGTAAATGAGATATTTGATGCATGTCCAGTTTGCTCTTAAATGTATTCACACAGGTGGAGAGTGCGTTCCTAATCGCAAACAGTCTATTACTGAAGAAAAAATTGCGTCCATCGGTCCTTGTTTTGCCTTGACGTAGTTTAAGAGAATCACCGCGCCATGTGGACGTGTTAGCCTGGTAATAAAATCATCGGGGACAAAACAAAAATCAAGGCCATTCATAATGCGGGAGGTTTATATGAATTCCCCTGGCACGATAGGGGATAGGGGAACTAGTTTGTGAGTCGACAGTGTTTTCATAGGGCAGTGTTCCTCGACGTCCCGCCTGTGGACCTTCTCTAAGGCGGTGCACTCTTTGACAGTCGACGGTCTCCATGTCTGTATGGCGAATGAAACTTCCAAATATTTTGGAACAGCTTTCTTTTTCAAACCACAAAAAAGCTAACCTAATCAGTTGAAATATAGATCCGGCCTACAACGCCGCCTTCGCACAGTATGGTGTTGGCTTGAATGAAGTAGTAATCAACACCCCCAAGCCCTTCTGACTGTCAACTTGTTACAGCGGTGTGCCGTTTAAGAATTTAACCTTCGGGCTCGAGGCTCTGGAACTGCCTATTTGCAATTACCAACATTGAAGGGCGTAAGCCAATATTTTGACCAGTCATTTAGCCTGTTCAAGTTAGCTTGCAAATGGTTTTCATCTGTCGTACTTAAAACGATAAATATTCAGCTGTAAAGGTGGGTTTAGTATAACTGATTACCTTCGTTATCACATTGTCCCTTGTGTGTTTGCTGTGTCTGAGTACTGTCACGCTACTACTGTGGTCTTCATCTGCGCGTAACTTAAATTAACCTGCGTTATCCAATCAATAGAGGCATTCTTATAGGGCTTCGCGTACACACAAGCGAGTTCCGTTAACGGTCATCAACAAGTGTCAATATCTCCCGACCTAAACCGGCAAGGCAACGAGTAAGTGGCTTACTAGTTAGGGTGTTAGACTCTGATAAAAAGATTGCGAGTTCGTGCCTCGAGTGATGCAGTGCTTTGGGCTGGGTATGACTGGCTAACGACGGCTAATAAGTCAGAAATGGTCATTCTTGTCTCCCTGGTCTTTGTCTGCAATGCTATCTGCGTAGACTTCTAGCCGCTACGGTTGCTGTCAGGGACGGAGAAAGGAGAATCGTGGCAGAGAGGATCAAATGAATTCCTTTGGCGGTCGGTGAATATTCATCAACGAGTGAATCCTTCATTTCTCCAGATATGATGGTAGCCGACGGTCCGCGGTGTCATGCGCATTTTGAGTATATTTTAGCACTTTTCCGGTTCCATTTATTTTTTCGCCGATCATTTGTCGACTCTAGTCGTCTGCATCTTTGGGAAAGGTTTCGTGGCTACCCATCGACCGCGAGCAGACACCAGTGGGAGTAGTTTATGACCACTGTTTCCGCTATATTGGTGTATTGTATCTCCCCTCCGTTGTAAAAGAATCGCTTTTAGTCGCGTTTATGTGACAATAGAGCGATGACTTTAATTTTTCGGGATTTGACGTATGTTTGCTACCTTCCTGTTAGCGTTAGGGTTTGGAAAGTATGAGGATTGGGTTTATGACGCGAGAATTTCATCCTTCCTGTAATTTTTGAGCAAGGCCACCAGGGGTGGGGATTCAGTGTATTACAAAAAACTTTGCAGTTTCCGTATCACGCCACTTTCTGGTTAAATGTTCATGCATGGTTGAACGTTTAACCCGTTTGGAAGGATTTCGCTGCAAACTGTTTTCTTCTATAGCTTCCTCTTGTAATTCTGTGAAAGTCTGGACCGAATCTCTTTTCCATTTGCCTCTTCCACATTTCAGCTTCAGCGCGTTCTCCTTGGCTGTCTTCTTTTGAGCCTGCTGCCCGCGCCCGTACAGGGTGTTAGTCTAATTTGGCGAGACCGTCTGTTGTGGTACGAAGAAATTATCTTCACATTGGATGACCTCCTGACGTCAGCCCCTGTGGCTCTTTACTCTCTATCCTCCCACACTTCCGACTGGACGAGGCCACAGGTCGAGGCTGCGGTCGACCAACTGTCTCGAAGCCTTAAACGTCAGGAGACGCCTGATTCCACCACCACTGCCTATTACGCAGCCTTGGCTCTCGCCGTTTTTGCTGTCGCCAGCGGCGGCGAGATTGTGCAGAGAGGTTCGCTGGTTCAGGTTGCGCTAACTTATAGTGCAGCCTTCGAAAAGAGCGGTATACCGGCCCTCCTACCTTCCCACTTCTCACCTCTGCTAGTGCTGGAAGCTACCCAGTTCTGCTCCCACGTCAGGAAAGACGGCATCCTCAGCAGTTGCGATAATCTCTGCGGCCGTTTAGCTGTCTATTTAGATCCGTGCTCCCGTGTGGAGGCCAAGACACGTATTATGGCCCTGGTGGCAGCCAGCTGTGTACTGCGTACAAATGCAGATTCTTTTTTAAGTGAGTCTTTTTTTAGTATACTCTTTTGTATAGAGAGGTTGTGAAATAAATGCAGGCTAGGGAATGAGCCCTCGATAGATATGCATGCGGCCTTGGATTCAGACTAGTTAGAGCGTTAGACTTCTGATCAAGAGGTCGCGGGTTTGGACCTCGGATGTTGCACCCCTTAGGCTATGACTGACCAAGTACGGCTACTGAGCCAGCAATTGTCATTCTAATCTCCCTCGTCTTTGCCAGCAATCCTATCTGTCTAGACCACTGGCCGCTGTGCGACTGCTAGCGGGGCTCGAGAATAAACCCCAAGGCAGAGCAGGGCAATTTAGTTCCTTTATCAATCGTTGAATGTTTATCAAACATTCTTTTAAGAATTGACCTCACAGTCAACAGCTGCGGCGACTCCGTATTGGCTGGTTTCCAGCATCGGCACATGCCCGGTGCAGGGCAGAATTCTGTAGCTCTGTCGTGAAACAGTGTGGCTAAAGCACCAATTAGCCCCATCATTGACTTGTCATCATGCAGTTTCCTGGTAATGGTGAGTTAAATTTATGCGTGATTGGACTTACATGTCGGTGTTCCATTTACCCGGCAATAAATGGAAAAAGCATCCTATTAAGTGGACAATGAAGGGGTGGATCACGCCGTCCTTCTCGGCAGGTTTGTTGTTGTGATTTATCGGATCTAAGATTTTCCTTCTCCTTTTGTTTCAGCTTCCCAGTCCAGCGAATGCCTTGCCCTCTTCTTCGCGCTCTTATCTCTCATTGTGAGTGATGCTGAGGACGAGATCCGGTTTCTGGCCGCCCGCTTTCTTCGCAAACTCTTGGAGATATGTCGCTTTTCTGTGAATTTGCCGACGGACCCCTTACCCATAACGATTCTGCCGCATTTTATCGACTTCCTGCTGCAACATTGGTCACGATCCGCCGTATCTGGTTTATTAGAATGGTTGTACAAGGCTGTTGTGGGTATGTGGATCCAAAGCCCTGAGGTAGGTTAGAACTTATTCTTAGGTAATTCGTATTCCTTAATGGCAGTTTGCCTAAGGTTTCTAAGGGAAGAAATAATTTTCCGATAAGCATTCCGGGCTAGTCTCTCGTGTTGCCACCGCATTCTGACCAGACAAAGGAACTATCATGCAATTAGAATGTTCTCAAGTCTGCATGGAAGGCCGCGTCGACCATCTTTTTCGAAGATGTCGATCATGTGCTCCAGAGCAGAGTGGGCGTGGGGCTAGTGAATCGAGCATGAATTACTTTAGATTGTCTAAGTATAAGTACTTCTATGCATACCAAACACCTGATAGTTCGGCCATTAAAACTGATGACGTCCATCCCTGCTTCACGAGCCTGGCCCGGTGACAGCGACTTCCACGTAGTTAATCAGGTTTTCGTTACATTTATCTTGTTCTCACCTCCAGCATCCACCTGGCTTTAATGAATAATAAAGTACAGGCGACCAGAGGAGAGCGCGGACATGGTGATTGACAAACACAAACAACTGTTCTACACGTACCACACGCGGCCTGGTTCGTAGTTTATTTCCCAGGCTGTATTTGATGAAGGCTTTCGGATGTCACATGGGTGAGGTAACCTTTAAGCAGTACTAGAGTGATGCTATCACAACCTTATTGTCGGTCCTAGGGAAGACCAAGTTACCACTTTATTTAGAATCTTCTTATGCGCAAATGGGCGACAGTAGCTTATGTAGGCCCACTCATTTATCCCTCCTTCTGCGTGTTTTCCCACAAAAACAGTGGTTATAGGGTTTTATGGGTGGTTAATTAGGACACGCAGTGGAGTTTACTTTAATAAATTGTAAATACTTTTTTATTTTACATTATATAGCAGTGTTGTTGATTTATACCTGTGGATTTTTATAATCTGTATTACCATTTAACTTTAATTTACATGCGGAACGACTTATTCCCCGCGGCCGCGGAAAGCAATTTTGACTACATTTTTTCACTTGACATTTCTAAAAATTTCCTACTCTTCCTATCCTATTTCCTCACCCCACAAAACCCGATAACTACCTGTTTTGCAGGACAAAATGCTGGGCCTAGGGGTATATGAGTGGGCCTACATAATTGCCCGCAGATGTTATCGGCTAATGTTAGCCTCGAGTGAGTCAGACGGATTATAATAAGGAATACGTTTATTTGCCTTAGTGATGAACTCCCTAGCCGTGCATTAATTAGCTGCAGATGGGTCTGTAGTACAGCAGTGTCGTTAACGTAGTCAGGATGCGTATTGCTTAGCTCACGAACTACGATTCCATTCGTGTTGTCCCTGAGTATGATTTGAAGAACCCAGATATTAACTTTGTTGCAGATAACAGCGATTGATTATAGGCAATCCTGATGGACGGGAATATCACTAATCGCGCGCAGCTGGTGGACGTTGTTACGATGCGACGAATGCCAGATTCAGCGTTTCAGCTGTCTTACATCAAGGGATTTGGGGCTGCTTCAGATTCGCATATCTTGTTCTCTTACGCATTTCGTAGTATTTTTCCGCTTGATTATTTCCATGCCAAAGCTCTAAATTTGGATGCATGCATTTGTTCAGGTCTCTGCTGTCCGTCTCTTTGTTCCCGAGTCCACCGGACTGGCAATAAGCCCAGCAGATCTCTCTTGTCAAGTACGTCGTGCGTTGACAGAATGGACTGTGGCTGTGGCAGACAGGGATCGCGTGGAGTGGCTCGCACCGCAGATTGAGTCTTTTGTTCGGCGTCTTCATCAGCATTCCAGCAAGTGCGAATCAGTTGTTTCCTGCGCTGGTGGTGATAGTGCCACTACTGCGTCCCTCATCGCGACAGACTTCGAACATTTTCACGGCTTCCTGCAACGTCAGTATTTGGCTGACAAGGACCCCCTTGTATAGACATCTGTCTCGCCATTTCTAGCTCTACCTCAGCAATTAAAGGTCCCTCAGTCCTTTCTCTTACTTAGCGCCGAGTTGATATATTATTGTAAACTTGGTCCTTTTGTAAGGGGGATGCCGCCCATAGGTTAACTAGAATTTTCTTGATAATTGCACTACTATTGCAGGAGTTAAGGTTAATAAGGTTAAACCATAAGAGTTAAGGTCTTCAGGCTCTGGTTACTTAGGGGTAGATAAGACGTGGGATACCAGAGTGGTAGGAATAGTTTATTCTGTACAGAAGAGGTGGGGAGAATAGATGGGAAAAAGTGGAATGTCAGACGAGCGTATTTCTGCATCGGAGCTGGACAACAACCGAAGTCCTAACCGGGTGGCAGTCATTCCAGCGGCCACAGAGAGCGGTCATTTTCTGAGTCAGCCTTGAAGATGATTGGCCAGACCGTGGGAATCCTACAGCGCGCACGCGCTTAGTGGCTGCGCGAGACAATCATGTGACTAGCCACAGAGGTACATCGAGATTTGAAGGAGAACAACGGGATGGCTATGACAAACCGTAACAATTTGACGAAGATGCGTATTAAGACGCTGTTCGCCCCCATCCCGCTCTCAGTAGTGATGCGGACGGCCGTAATATTATTTTCACATCTGTTTTCCAGAATACGTGAACTTTTTTGCATGGTATTTACTCTTCGATTTTTGATAGGATGGACTACCACTATAAAATATGCCATTTCTGTATGATGTGTAAGCCACACGTTCCAATTCTTTTCCAGAAGAGAATGAGAACGGGGTTGTTTACCGTGTGGCTGTGATGTCCATTGTTTAAAAAAAGAAACTTAACTTTATTTAAAAAAAATTGTAGATGACATTTTCATACAGAAATCGTGACGTTATAGAATGCACATGCTTTCAAACAAGCTAATGCAAGAAATCTGCATGAATGTGCTTGCTACGTTGAACATACAGGAGTTGTATGTAGCCTCCAAACGGAAAGTTTGACTATGTTCCTCGTGTTCCTTCTATTTTAGTAGTTGGGAGCTCAGATTTTCTACGAGAGCTGTTTAGCTTAGACCAACAGATGAATTTCTTGTAGTGTGTTTGAGCATCTAATATGGATGAAACTGAAATAGCTTTGGCTTTGCAAGAAACTTGATCCAATCACATTCTACGAACGTACCCTTATTGGTCAGAATACAACTTTTTCCTTGCCCATCCTCGCCGCATAAAGTGAATTTATGATATAAAACCTAATTCATAACAACTTAGAGGATTCTATCTCTTGAAAAATTGGTAAGGATAGCTTAATACCATCACGCACCCTTGTTAACCATCCATAACTACGTACTTATTTCGTAGCACTAATCATATTTTGTTTTGCTAACCACAAGGGTTTGACATCGTTCAGTGCATATTCCATCGTACCACTATGAAAGCCTTCAGTGAGAATACTCTTCGACTTCGGCCTTTAAAATTCCTGTCACACGTTCGTCAGCCGTTTTTGTTGTTCGGATTCACATATCCCATTATACCCCCTACGGAAATCCTTAGTGATATGCGTTTGCAGTAAGTACAATCACTGCACAGTTTTCCATAGCCGCTAAAGTGGCCTACCTCGGTATACAACGTTGCACTCCCCACACGGATATCTTTAGTGAAATATGTCACAAATGTGATCACTTTGAGAATTCAGCAAGTGAAAATGTTGTACCGATTCCGTTAGTCACTTTGGTCACTTATTTCGACAAACTACATCCTTTACGCTCACACGGAAATATTTAATGCCAGAGATTTTTTATAGGCTAGGTAATGTTACCCACCACAAAGGTACGACACAGACCATCCTCATATTACACTGTGCTCAATTGAAATCTTTAGTGGCAGAAACACAGAAATATAGATAAACAAATGCATGTATTTCTCTCATTGTACGGGGAGGTTTTTATCGCATATCAAAGTCCTTACCTTTTATATTATAAAAAGTATAAACAGTCTTCCAATCGTTGCTTTACTAATATGGCATTTCCAGGAAGTAAGGCACTCGCTATATGACTGAAAAATGATTGTCGAATTTAAGCATTCGATTAAGGTTTGACAAATTTGACTAACGTCTGATTCGTGTCGCGCTCGTTTCGAGTTCGAATTTTCGCCAATCGCATTTTATTTATTTTCAATGTTCGCGCGCTTTTTCTTAGTATAAATTGTCTTATTTTAATATATTTATCCGTAATTTACTATTATTTTGCTGTTTCCGTTAATTTCTTTCCTGCGTCCCATTGTGCCCCACTCATGTAACCCCTTCTACCAGTATACCCGTATTACTGAATCCTGGGGTTTTTTGTTGGCAGTGATAATGACATTAAACTATCCTTAACCAAAGCTGGAAATTCAGTTCTACTAACGTAAATTGTGTATGAATTCGGCAGCGTTTGTCATACACCATGCAAACCTGGAGGCTGTGAGTGTTACACGACTATAAAACTCTGAAAGGAGTTCAAAGAAGAGCCGCAATTCTTAAGGTACAATTTTCCCATGCAACCGGTCTTACAACATTTATTCTCCTGCTCTTTACCTTTGGACGAATTGGCGGCGATCATTATATACTCACAAGATTGTGTTGAAGAACTGAATTGCTATATTCCCATATTTGCCGATGCCATCAAAATTTGGAGCGCCATCAGGACTGCAGCGGAGGAGGTGTATTTGCAGGCGAACTTTAAAAGGCACTAACAATGATCAAAGCGCTGGCTCTTGCTATCCAATTTGAACAAGTGCGATATTTTACGAGTCGGCAGAAATAGCTCTACTAATTCCTTGGTTCACTGGCTGGATGTCATAACACACCAAGAAGTGGCCGCGTGGCATTTCGTGGGAAAATGAATCACAACATCGCTTAAACCCTCGCTGTGCTTTCCAAAAATGCTCAAGTCTGCGATGACAGACCTTTACCTTTTGAAGCGGGCTTTTTCTGCCTTTGATGAAGACTGCTTCGCTAAAATTATCTGAACCTTTGTGCAGACCCAACTGGAGTATAACTTTCCAAATCCCATTGACGAATTAGGGCCTGAGCATTCCCAAAAATGTTTTAGGGCGTGCAACCAAATTTGTAATTGAAGTGGGCACACTGCATTAGGAAGCACGGCTGCGTAATCTAGTCTCTTTCCTTAAGGCTACATACAGCTACGAGGAGGTGATACTGACGTTCTGCTTCATCACATACAATCTCAAACCTTCTACACAATGTTGTAAGGCGGCTAAAACTGCTATTTCAATGTTGTACGCCATCAAGCGGGCATTAACGGTTTTTGATGAAGACTGTTTCTCGAAAATCATCTTGAATACGCGATTCAAGCCTGGAGACCGTGGATCCGGCAGGATTATAACGTACTTGAGAGGGTGCGGCGGCGAGCAACAAAATTAGTAAGAGGCCAAGGTTCACTACCATATGAGATCCGCCTAAATAACCTTAATCTCTATCCTTTGAGTTATAGGCAGTGACGCGGAGATTTGATACAAACCTTCCGTATCGTGCGTGGCTTTGACTGCGCTCTCATGTGTGACGACTTCTTCCATCTCGCCACTACAACTAATCTCCGGGGGCATCCATTCAAACTGTATGTGCCCCAAGGACGATTGGATGTACGGAAGAATTTTTTCTTTAATCGTGTCGTGCACCCGTGGAATAACCTTCCCGAGGCGATTGTTATGTCCCAATCTGTGGAGATATTCAAACAACGATTTGATCTACACATGCTACAACACAACGTGAACTATTTGACAAATTAACGTTTAAACACCACTGCACCATATGACTGTCTATATTTTCCTGACTGAAAACTTGTTAAAATTGTTTATAATTCTTGTGATTTTGATGTAACAAATAGGGAGTTCAAAGGCGCAAGCCTATTTTTCCCTCAAATATACTGACTGACTGATATGTAATCAGGCGTGCTGTCTTATATCAAGAAACGTCTTTGATTAAGCAACCACAACGAAAGTGAAAAGTCACCCATTCAAAATACCTGTGAATAGGGTCAAGCTGGACACTCCGAAGTTTATCTTTTCCAACAGAATGGTGGGAGCTGGAAAAGCTCTGCGGGGCAAGATCGCCATAGTAATGTGCTTTATAATACCAACCGACCGATCTCGTTGTTGCTAACGCAAAATTCGAAGGGTCGCTCAATGGCAAACGTCCCTCAGCCGAATTGTTCCACGGAATTCGCGGTAAAATTATTGATGCTTGATTATGGAGCTGGTAATGCAAGATTAATGCGTCATGAGACAGCAGTAGGAACTAAAGTAAATGCATGTGTCAATTATTCTCTGAACTGTAAATAAAGGCGAAAAATTTACGTAAATAGCAAAAAAGACCAAGAGAATATCCTACTGGACCGCAAAGGAACGTCATTTAAGCACTTTCTGTTTTATCTTAATAGCATGTCCTTCTCTGGAAATTACTGTTTCCCTTCTATTATCCTGTCGCCCCGGCAAAAGGCGATTATTGGATGTGTATATAATCCTTCTAACTCTTCATCTGAAGAGAATGAAAATTTGTGTTAAATATTTAAGTTTATTTCAGAATCCACTTTTGAAGTTAAAATTATGCTGGAGATTTTAATTTTTCTGAAATCGACTGGCTTTCAAACTATTATCCACTTAGATTTCAGCCTTTCCTAGATACCATTAATTTTTCTAACTGGTCTCAACTGGTTAGTTCATCAACAAGACAGAATCATATCCTAGATCTGATTTTCACAAATGGTATTGCCTCTCTCTTCGTTGATTTTAAGCAGGACATCTTCCAAAGTGATCACACATTAATTCACCTTTGCCTTCCGCTTCCTTCTACGGAAAAGGCTAGTGCTAGTCGTACCTATCATGCGTATGACCTCGCAGATATTAGCTCAATCAACAATTTTCTTGACTCATTAGATTGGCAGAGCCTCTCCTCCATTAACGACGCTGCATATCTTTCTGAAATCATGTCGGTCTTTTCTAATGAAATGCTTGAATTTGTGCCCACTAAAATTGCGAAACCCTACACACCAGAATCCACTGTCCCTCATTTTCTTTTGCCCAGACTAAAGAAATTGAGGAGGCAGCTGCAAGATAGATCTACTAGTTCGCTGTCTGTGCATCGAAGAATCGCAGAGATTTGTCTTGCACGTGACCAGCACAGGAAATCTTGCACCCTGAGCGAGTCAAACTATGCAAAATAGGTTGCACAACTGGTTCGTCGTAGGTTCTCCGCAAAACGAGGAATTAAAATACCCCCGTTGCATGATGAAAATAAAACATTTGTACAAGATGAGTCTGATAAGGCTGAATTATTCAATGCTTTCTTTGCGAATCATTTTACGACAGAATCCGAACCGGTCCCGTCGTTTCAACCATACTCAGACAATACTCTCGGGAACATTGATTTCTCCATAGAATTAATTCCTAAGCAGATAATTTGTCTAAGCACTCGCACTCTTCGGGAACTGATGGTATCCCCAATTCAGTTATCAAAAGACTGTCGACCTTGCCCAAATTACTTAGCCATATATTTTCAGTCTATCTCTTAATTGGTTACTTTCCTGACACTTGGAAAACATCCATTATTCTTCCAGTCTTTAAATCAGGATCTCGTTCAGACATAAATAACTACCACGATATTCAGAAAACCCTGGCCCTAGCTTAATTTCTGGAGAAGATAATTTTTAATCAAATTCTCGATTTTTGCCTAAAAAATAAGCTTTCAAGTGACTCGCAGCATTTTTTTCTACCCGGAAGATCATGCGAGACGTGTCACTTCTCTTTTCTTAACCACGTCACTTCCCTCTCTATCAAGCAGCGATCCGTGGTTGTTATCTACTTTGACCTGAGTAAAGCCTTCTACAAGGTACCGCACAGACGGCTTCTGGTAAAATTGGAAGCCATTGGCATCCGTCCCCCTCTCCTCGACTTCATCGATTCCTCCTTGGCTAACCGCAGCCAGAAGGTCCTAGTACGTAATAGTTACTTTACTTCTCAGCTGATCACGAGTGGCGTTTTTCAAGGCACTGTCTTGGGTCCTTTTCTCTTCATTTTATACATAAACGAAATTTCGACTGTTCTAATAAATTCACACAATCTCATTTATGCAGACGACCTCAAATGCATATGCTCATTTTCTAAGGAGACGGCAACTATATGCGTTGATAAAATAAATGCGGACCTACTTACACTCTCATGTTGGAGTGCAACCTGGCAGACGGAATTCTCCCCATCCATGTGTAGTTTCATGTGTTTTGGTCCAGCCAAGCTTCCTCGTCCCCTATTCTTTCAAAATACTCCCCTTTTAGAACGATCTACTATAAAAGACTTAGGTCTAAGCTACACAAATAAACTAGCATTATCGCCTCATGCGGATTGAATGTCTGCGAAGGCTGCACAGATATGTGGTTTTATATCACACAATTTTTTTCCTGCTGGAAATAAAGTTAAAACTTTATCGCATGTATGTTTCTACCCATCCTAGAATACGGCTGTACCCTCTTTGGTCTAATGAATGCTTCGGACCGCGGTAAGATTGAAAATGTGCAAAGGGTATTTACTCGCAAAATATTCGCTCTTCCTCGATCCACTCTTTCTTATACGGAGAGATATCAGTTAGCGAACATGACATTTCTTTTGGTCAGAAGACTCGAAGCGGGCCTCTGTTTTCTCTTTCGCGTTAACTCTACCCCTAACCTTCCACGAATCAACGCTCTCATTCCCGCAGCTAGACCTTATGCCACTCGTAATTCCTCCAGGATTATTGCACCCCCCTTAAGTTCCACTTCGAACCATTCTCACTTCTTTGCCTCCAAATATGCCTTCCTCTGGAATAATATTCCCCTCGAAATTAGGCTGTCGTCTAACTAAGCAGTTTTTAAAGTCAAATTACGTAAACAATTATATTTGGAAGATATAAAGTCCTGGTTCTCCGCCTCCTTCCCAAACACACAACTTTTGGACTGTTAAAACGGTCCTCCTGGTATTTGAGGTGGTTATATTTATTTAACATTGTTTTCCATATCTGTATATTTCTTCCTTCTTTGAGTGATATTTGCAACGATGTTTCGTCCACTTCTCTGTCCAGTCATCATTGCCGTTTTCTCCAGTCTCCGTTTTACAACCCTGACGACAGGATTCATGGTCTTTAGTCATGCTCGTGGCGGTTCTGCTATTTTCGCCAGCTCGTCGCTAAACTCCGCAGTCTACAAGGTCACATCTCCGGCGTTTCGTTGATGATCATGTGACCTCTGCCGTTCACTCGTTTGTCGACCATGTTGTCCGCGATGGCCAACTCAGGTCTCACCTCCCTGAAAGTTTAGCATGAAGCCAGTCGGGCGGTGTTACAGTGGTGAACGACAGCCTCTGCTGTTATATGATTTCTCCAATTACAAGAAGCGTTTCCAACCCTCATTCGTTCTCATCAACAGTCCTGTCTCATTTGCACTACAATCAATCCTCTCAACCAACCCCCTTAATTTTGTTGAAGCAGTTTTTTCTCCTACGTTTTGTTTTTTTTAAGGGGCGGCTCGCTGAACTCCGCCCCAGCTTGAATGATAGGAGTTTTTTTCACTGCTTCTTCCTTAGTTGACCATGCGTAGACTACTATTTTAAAACGACGATATGTTGGTTAATATGAATTAATTTACCAACACTACTAAACGCTCCCGCTGTCTATGAGGTTGTTTCATGGAGAGCAGCATTTATCATTTTTGTATTTATTTTTCCACAGCACTACGTTTGCAATGACGAGGCACTCCGGGCCTGAAATATAAAATCTATTTATTTATTTATAGGACCATATGAACACACCTATTAGTTTTATCCGCAAGGTCTTATATAAATAACACTTGTATAACAACTCTTGTCACCCTGAAGCGACCTCACTATTTATTTCTACCCAGTAAATTTTACTCAGAGAATATATTTACCGTATACATTTCATCACATGTGCTTCCTTACGATCACACCCAGGCGATGGTCTTCGCGGTTTTCCAATTTGACTCTATGGTAACTGGGCGATATCTTAAGCCACTGCGTCAATCGTACCTTTGGTTTATAGTCGATACCGTTATTTAAACTTCTTTCTTCTGTTGAATGTATAACACAGGGTGTAAATTTTAATTGCTGAATAAAATTGCCATTTTAAGCCGTAGGAGTACTTTGATAGGTTGGTTGATCATAAGGCTTCCTTTGCTGAGCAATAGTATTTTCTCCTTGTGTTTTTGTTCTGTTCGCATGCTTTTAGCTTGCATGTTTATTTCAGTAAAAGTATTACCAACGACTTTACATTTTTTCCTTATGCGCACATATCACACATTAAACACACCGTACCTACGTCGACTGGGCGACAACTGTCATTGAGCGGCCCCACGGTTTATTTCTGCCTAGGATAATATGTATAGGAGAAATGGGGAAAGGTGCGATTATTCTGCAAAAATAGTAGTAGAAACAAAGAGAAATGAAGAACTTGATATAAAGATTCGCGAAAAATTAAACAAGATTTCGAGAAAACCAGCGGGCTACTTGTTTGGATCTCATTTCCACGAAGGATTCATCCTACATAGATGAAGTGCATTCAAGTGCTCCGCTCGGTAAGAGAGACCATACGACGCTAATGTGGGATTTCTCACTTCATACTCAACGGCTGAGTAAAATGGAGGACCAGCCAAACATTTGGAAGGCAGATCTCAATTCAATGAAGAATGCACTATCGCCCGTGAATTGGGACTGCCTACTCAAGGGGGATGCGGATGAGGATTGGAGATCACTCAAGAGGGTTGCATTACATATTATTAAGCGCTTTTGTCCGGTCAAGGTACACAAGACGACTAGTCGTCCCGCCTGGTTGCCGAGAGACCTTAACAGGCAACTGAAGAAGAATAGGAAATGGAAGTTATTCAGGAAAACTGGGTCGCCAGTACACCTCGAGGAATTCCGACGCCAAATAAATGCAGTAAAAAAATCGATTTGCCAGGCCAGGAAAAACTATGAATCAAGAATCCTCCAACAGGCCGAAGAAAAGCCCAAAATTCTATTCCGCTATATTAACAGTAGATTCAAAAACAAGGATCCAGTCACAGTACTTATGAATGATGATGGTGGAGAAGTCGTTGAGAATGACGAGAAAGCCGAGTACTGTAGCCGGTTCTTTGCCTCGGTATTCACTAGGGAAACCGAGCTTCAATTTGATAATGCCAACAGTGCTGTTGTAAACGCCGGTCCAGCACTTCATTCTCTACTATTTCCAACATCTGCAGTTGAGAGGGAGCTGCAGAGCCTCAAAGAAGCAAAGTCATCCGGTCCAGACAATATACCGGCCAAGTTCTTGAAAGATTTGGCAAGCGAACTCTCAGAGCCCCTAGCACATATCTTTCGTTCTTCATTTGAACTAGGAAAACTGCCATCCGAATGGAAAATGGCAAATATCTACCTGATATACAAGGGCGGAGCCCGAACGAAGGTCAACAATTACCGGCCCATCAGCTTAACTTGCATTTGCTGTAAGGTGATGGAAACGATAGTTAATAAGACGACAATGGAGTTCTTGGAGGAGAACAACCTACTGTCAGGGCTCCAACACGGCTTCAGAAAGAACCATTCTTGCCTTTTCAGCCTTCTACTCTCCACTGAGCAGTGGACTCGCGCACAAGATGAAGATGGTAAGGTTGACGTCATCTATACGGACTTCAAGAAAGCATTCGACAGCGTCCCACATAAGCGTCTATTGTATAAATTGTCAGAAATTGGCGTAAGCGGAAACCTGCTGGCATGGATCACAGATTTTCTCGCAGGTAAATCGCAAACTTTGTGCATCGGTGACTCAAAGTCAAACCCTACATCTGTTCTGAGTGGCGTCCCCCAAGGCTCTGTCTAAGGGCCAATGCTCTTCCTTATCTATATCAACGACTGTGTCAAGGACCTGGGTTGCAGCGCTATCATGTTTGCCGACGACGTCAAACTCTGGAGAGCCATCAGGTCTGACGCCGATAGGAAAGCGCTTCAAGAGAGTCTCAATCGACTTAGCATGCTGGTCTGCTCATTGGCTTTTAAACTTCAACATAAGTAAGTGTGTGGTTTTAAGACTCCGTACTAGAAGGATTGATGAGGAGAATGATTCCTTCCAATACCTTCTCGATGGGCACCCGCTTTCACATGTGAACGAACAAAAGGATCTCGGTGTTCTAATAAATTTCTCACTGAAACCATCTACTCAGTGTGTAAAGGCAGCTTAACGCGCGACACAGGTGCTGTTTGCGATTAGGCGGGGATTCGTCAAAATTGACAAGGAGCTCTTCAGGAAAACCTACGGAGCGTTTGTTCGGTCCCACTTGGAGTATGCTGTCCAGGCCTGGCGTACTTAGTTCAAGAAGGATTACCTGCACCTGGAACGAGTGCAGGCGAAGGTCGCGAAGATGGTCAAGAATCTTGGTCATCTGCCTCATGAAGACAGACTGACCGAACTTGATCTTTTCCCTCTCAATTATAGGCAACTCCATACAAACCTACCATATTGTTAGAGGCCAAGACTGCGCCCTAGAATTTGATGATTTCTTCGAATTGGCTCGGACTGACCATCTGCGAGATCATCCTTTTGAACTACAGAGGAAACCGGCCCGTATCGACTTTCGACGAAATGCCTTCTCTCAGAGGGTCATTGGAGCGTGGAATGGACTCCCGGAAGATGTGGTTCCTCAGATACTGTTGAAATTTTTAAACACAAGCTTGATTCTCATTTGCTGAGAAACTGTGGCAGATATAAAGAACAAAGTGTCAGTAGCAGCACCTTGCAACTGGCTCACACTTATCGCTGATGGTAACCTTACTTTTGTACATTTGTATTATGTACTATTGTTACGGTGAACCTATTATGCGATTTTGGTAATTAATAGGGAGCTCAAGGGCGAAACCCGTCTTCCCTTAATAAAGTGACTTAAAGTGACCTGGCGACTTCTTCGAGTTAGCAACAACGACCAACTTAAGAGGGCATCTCTTCAAACTACGCATAACAGGGGCCAGACTAGACACACGCAAGTTCTTTTTTGGTAATAGAGTAGTTGAAGCTTGGAATGCACTCCCCGAGGAAATTGTTATGTCCCCATCTGTGGATGCATTCAAGAGAAATTTAGATTTTTATACCCGAAATGCCCACTAAAACTGGACATGGCGAGAATGAAATTATATATATGTATATAAACATATTACTCACTGATTTTCAGTAATATGTTAGTTAAGAATAACAAGAATTGCAAGCTTCGAGTCCACCAAACGTTGTGATCCGAGGCTACGCGGATTTGTAAAACTTTTCCCAATTCAGGCCTGGAATGCTCTGCCCGCGGACATTGTTATGTCGCCATCTGAGCACACGTCAGACGCATCTGTAGGCATGTTTACGACACTATTAAGTTAGAACAAATAGCCACTGAGCCCCCGAAAATAAACTGCCAGTTGCCGAATACAAATTGTGGAATAATCTCATTATAAAAACATACTACTTGCTAATTTTCAGTAATATGTTTGTTTAGAAAACTACCTATCATATTTCTTCTGTCAATTAGCAGGCAGACTCGTTAAACCAACAAGGGTGCACGATGGGCGCATCGCCGACACTCGATGAGGTTCGCGTTACCTCCGCAACCTTCTCTTCGTGGGACCCTTGGTATTATGGCGAAAACCGCGATGGACTCTCCGCGACATGCTTCAAACACTTTTAGCACAGGCCATCCGCTTCGAATATACTCTGCACCCCCCCCTCCCCCAGGCGACAGTTTTTCTCCTTAAATCTCTCAAATGGTATTCAAACCCCTAGACTTCTGAACAATGCCTAAGGAGTTTTTTTCACTGTCGGCCCTCAAATTTTTGGCAACGCCACTGATCTGAAATTTTCTGCAGATCAAATGCATTGAAAAAACTGTAACAATAGGGAGTTCAAAGGTATTTACCTATATTTCCCTCAATAAAACCTGACCTGACCTGACTCTCTGTGGTAAATTGCACAAACTGTCCGGGAGAAAATTTCGAAAAGTTTTCTGTTGGGAATGGAATGGGGCGATGCGAATCGATGGCCAGTATTGGATAAACATGGTTAAGGCCAGATATTTCCATTGATGAGGAGTCTACAGCATGCCGAAACGCGAACAGAAGAAACTCGTCCAAAGTCGAAACGTTCTGGTCATTAGTTATTAAATGAAAACAATTTCACAAAGTAGTTCAGGTGAACAAATGAAATCTGGAGATGAAGAATTTGAACCCTTATCATATTCCCGATCACAACCGACGAAGAAAGGAATCCGTAGACTATAGGTAGTGCCTTGAACACAATGACCAAAGGTTCCTGATTTAAATCTCGGACGACAACCCTCGAGATTGGATATGACTGGCTGATTACGGCTAATAATCCAGAAATGGCCATTCCGGTCTCCCTTTGCTTTGTTGGATCCACTACAACATAGAACTAAATTGAACCACTTTCAGGCCTTAATCATTATGGGCGGTCTGAATTGTTATCTGAGTTTTTTTAAACTTTTAACGTGCAGCACAATGCAGTTTTTACAAGAAAAAAAGGTGCGCAAGTTTTCTATTTTTATCAGACTTTTCGAAGCATGATGTGGCCTCCAGGCAGATGTTGTGTTGTCACTTTGGTTGAAAAACTGTAAAAAAAACCTTCAAGAAAGAAATATGCCAAACGTTTCACGTGTACCTTCTAAACTTCACTTAGTTTAACGTTGGAAAAATGAGTTCACAAGAACTCATAATTTAATTCACCCACTAAGATCAAATGAACTCCCACCCATTTTCCCAATGTTCCTGATAGCTGTGGGCTCCTGCCCATCACTTCTAGACCCACGGGGCAGGATGTGCCCAAATGGCTTTGTTCCGGAACCAAAGGTTTAAGTGGTTCCAGTGGAAACAAAATTCCCACTTTTTTCACTTTTGTCTCACTGCACCGTGATTGCGTATATGGGCGGTATTCTGTGCACTGGCCTGGGTAGACTACAAGCTTTCATGGAACCGATGGTTAAAAACCCACACACAAGCTCTCACGTCCACCCGAGAGGAATTCTGCGTGAATTCACGCCTACTGCATTTGCTTCCTACCACTTCTTTAAATGTAGCACTGGAATCGTTGCCTTGCACAGGCAACTTTTGCCGGCGTATCCCTAGGGCGAAAAACCTGTGTTCAAATAGGCTGGAGGGGGGAGTCTGGGGGTAGAGGGGCAGGGGTCGAGGAAGGGGGCGACTACGTGCATCATGTGCAGTCTGAGCAGACATTTGGCTCAACTGTGTCTGCTCGGACACGGTTAAGTCAAATGTCTGCTCAGACTGCACTTGATGCACGTAGTCACCCCCTTCCCCCACCCCTGCCCCTCTTCCAGTGGACACACCTTATACTTTGGTTCCGGAACATTGCCATTAGGGTGTCTGGAGAGAGATATCCGTCCGCTTTTTGCATTGTTAATATTTCGCTGCTTGAC
The DNA here is from genome assembly GCA_036362985.1 of Ligula intestinalis. NCBI lineage: Eukaryota > Metazoa > Platyhelminthes > Cestoda > Diphyllobothriidea > Diphyllobothriidae > Ligula > Ligula intestinalis. The sequence continues at coordinate 22,216 of JAYGXS010000605.1, forward strand.
AGTGAATTTCATCATACGTATCCCTATAACTAACTTCATTCTTACAAAGACTTTGATAATTTGCTTGCAAGTGACCACAAGCAACACTAGGAACTGTAGAAATAGAATTTTGGAACCAAGTAAGAGACCACACAATCACTGTTCCTGCCACCGAGTCATCGTCTTGTCAATTACTTCCTGGGACTTACATGTTTGCTTGTATTAGCACGACTGTTTTGTTGAAGTTTGCGTTTTATGTGCAACCAAAAGAACCAAAACGTAAACAAAAGAAAGTGCAGGAAAACAAATCTTTTTTAAAAATACAGGAATGTAAATAGAAGCTAAGTGTAAAAGAGAAGTAAGTAAAAAAGGTAATTTTTAATGTAAACTGAACAGAAATTAAGGGTTGTTTGTGGATGGATGTTGGGCGATGACTGCTGAGAGAGGTCAGTAAAAAGGCGCTAATAACTGACGCATCTGTTAGTTATTTTATGCAAACGATTACATTTGTGTGAGGCTGTAGTTAGCAGGAAGGCTCAAGGTTCATCTGGCGGTGGCAGAACCCCATGGATAGCGTGCACTCTGTAAGAATTGCCATCGAAACGGTCATCCTAGTTAATGCTGCGTATGCCAAAAATGGCTGCTATGAGATGTGCCTGCGCGCATGTATAGTGCAGGCAAAACAATTCAGTGGAAACTGATTGTATTGACTATACTAAGCGACATGGAGAAGACTAGGTGAAGTCGAGTCCGTAGTACGAAGGGGCGGTGTCATTGGTGCCGA
>JAYGXS010000606.1:0-22977 GCA_036362985.1 Ligula intestinalis
CGTGGCGATTGGCGGCAGCGGATCTCGAAAGCTCCACCCAGTCTATTCTCCAGCGACGGAGGCCGAAGATAGAAGGTCCAAGATCTGCTTTCATGTCTTGACGGACGGTTTCTAGCGAAGTCTTCAGTTGCCCTCCTCTTCGACGTTTCCAGATGGGCTGCGGTGCCGGATCGAGGGCAGCATAGGTAAGCTCGTGGGGCGGACGACCGAGAACGTGTCCAAAACACCTCAGTCGCCTTTCTTGAATGGCCTGAGATATCCTCGTGATACGATCGCAGCGGATGCTGACTGTCTCATTTGAAATGAAGTCGCTATGCTTAACTCGCAGGATCGTCCTCAGGCACTGGTGGTCAAAGACCTCCAGTCTTCGCTCATCTTCAGCACGCACAGCCCAGCATTCACATCCTTAGAGGAGGACTGACCGGATGGATGCACGGTGAACACGAATCTTCGTGGCGATGGAGATGTCATGTCGGATCCATAGGCGCTTTCGAAGGATTGAGAAAAGTCAGCGAGCAGCATCGATATGGGAGCCAATGTAGTCCTTGCTCTGCTCATTCGGTAGCAGTCTCGCCCCGAGGTATTTAAAGCTGTCTACTTCTTCAATTTGATGGCCATTAACCTCCAGGGGTGCCTTTTCCTGATCAGGGATGCAGCTCGAGAACAACTTCGTCTTTCCGGAATTCATGGACATGCCTACCGACATAGCGATCTCATTTAACCGCGACACTGCTGACTGTAGACCATCAAAGCTTGAGGCTAACAGCGCAATATCATCGGCGTAGTCAAGCTCAGTTAGTCGGCGTCCGGGTGCAAGTTCAACACCGTCTCCTTCATGTAGGGCTTTGCCGAGGATCTAGTCCATGGCGTAGTTAAACAGAATGGGTGAAAGGACGCAACCCTGTCGGACACCAGACCGGACATCGAACGACTGAGAGAGATTGTTGTGGACTAAGACTCATGCGGTGGTAGACCGATAGTAGGCCTTTATCATAGCAATGAGTTTAGTCGGCACTCCATCCAGTTCCATTATTCGCCACAGGGACTCACGATGGATGGAATCGAATGCAGCGGCAAAGTCAACGAAGCAAACGGCCGTCGGTTGCTGGTAGCCATGGCGAAATTCTAGAGTGCGCCTCAGTGTGAATATTTGATCCGTACACCCACGCCCAGCTCGGAATCCGGCTTGGTTGGGTCGTGTCCTGGAGTCACGTACAGTCTGGAAGCGCCTGCGAGGAACCAAACCGAAGATCTTTGCAGCAACATCGATAAGACTTATGCCACGGTAGTTCTCGCATCTTGTCTTATCTCCCTTCTTGTGGGCAGGTACAAGGATACCTGAGCCCCAGTCATGGGGAACGGTCTCTTCTCGCCACGCCTGTACAATCACCTCATGGAGCCGAGGAGCCAGGGTGTCGATTTAGGACTTGTAGATTTCTGCAGGACTACTATCCTGTCCGCACGCCTTGTTGTTGCTTAGCCTCTGCATTGCATCGGTAACTTCGTCTTCAGAAGGGATATCACACGACACTGCGTAGGCAGGAGAGGATTGAAACTCCAGGTAGAAGATATATTGACCAGATCTTCATTGTACACCGCATACTGACACACAAAAATCAACAGGTCACCACCGCCTCTTTCATTGACTTCAAGACTGCCTTTAATTCCATTGACAAATATGCCTTATAGCAAATCTGTTTGCTGACGGTCTCCCAATAAATTTTTTTCAATCTGATCAAAGCCTTAACAATATCAGCCCGAGTAAGAACCCTTAGTGAAGAGTCAAATTCTTTTCCTCTGACTTATGGAGTTCGACAAGGGTGCCCTCTTTCCCTAGTTCTCTTCAACTTCTTGATCGCCCGGTCGATGCATCAATCAATTCTACGTGACCGTGGATGTGAAATCACCCCTGAATTCAGAGTATCTGACTTGGAATATGTCGATGACATTGTCGTACTTCATAAAATCCCTCAGTCGCTACAGCCAACCCTCGGCTGAATCACCAGCTTAGCTGCAACTGTTGGTCTGACGATTAATATACGGAAGACGAAGCTCTTGACTACGTATCTAGGCACAGCTCAACCACTTTTTGTCAGTGATGAACCCATCGAAGAAGTTAGCTTATTCAGCTATTTTGGCTCGAATATGCTAGCCAATGGACAGGCCAAGGACGAAATCAAGAACCAAATCCCGCAGGCTAGAAATGCATTTAGGCTGCTAGCCAAACCACTTTGGTCTCGCTCAGACATCAGCTTACGTCCTAAACTGCTGATATACAAAGCATCAATCAGACTGCTTCTAGTATATGTCTAGGAAACATAGCCAGTCAGAAAGACAGACATTATATTGCTCGAAGTCTTTGACCGTTGGTGTCTTCGATGCCTCTTAAGAGTCACCTGGCAGGATCGAATTTCCGATATCGAGTTATACCGCAGATGTTTCGAACTACCAAGTCTAGCATTATACATCCAGCGTCACCGATTGCAATGGTTTGGCCATATCCTGCACAAGCCATCGACGGACCTCTGCAGATTGGTCGTGAACCCCTCTCATAGTGCAAACTGGAGATACCGACAATGCGGTCAACTGAAAACACGGCTCAACACCATTAATTCAGACGTCGAACGTGTGGGCCTCGTAACCGTTTACAGCTTGCGGCAGTGGAGCAAACAATGGGTAGCGTCTGCGAGGAGCTCGCTTTAGACTGCCGCCAATTGGCCGCCGCTATCCGTGACATCCGTGAAGCCTATTCATCCAACAACAGGAGCTAATCGGATCAAGTACGAGGACAGGTAAGCACCAAGGGAGGAGGGTTTGTTTAGCATAATCATTTGGTTTTATATTTGTGTGAAAGTTGGGACTACGTTCCGTTCAGTTTTATTGAGGGAAATATAAGTGAACGCCTTTTAGCTCCTTATTCGTAACGAGGGGGATTGGAAATGTGTCGATACAAAAGAAAATTTAAAAAATAAGCCAATTGAATGCTTGCAGGCGACAAGTTGACAGCTGTTGGTTAGCCGAAAGAGTAATCATATGTGGCTACTCATTTAGCGCGAGTAGTCTAACGATTGTGAGTTATGAGTTCAGTATATTCAGGGTAGTAGGTAATGACTTTGAAGACCACATTGAAAACGGTATGCATAAAATATCCGACATAGAATATGTTACCATAAAATTGTGAGTAACATAAATATTTACAAGTTTTATATAAAGGCTTGGCCAATGCGTAGGTGACTACTGGCAGTGCTTTCTTGTGCATATGAACGGTATCTTTTAAGTAAATATCCATCCAGTTTGCGTTTGAATGCATCTGTGGAGTTTGCCATTGTGACGTCCTCGGGCAGTCCGTTCCAGGCACTGATGGCTTGTTGTGAGTTTACATTGTGGAGCTGGTAAATGAGATATTTGATGCATGTCCAGTTTGCTCTTAAATGTATTCACACAGGTGGAGAGTGCGTTCCTAATCGCAAACAGTCTATTACTGAAGAAAAAATTGCGTCCATCGGTCCTTGTTTTGCCTTGACGTAGTTTAAGAGAATCACCGCGCCATGTGGACGTGTTAGCCTGGTAATAAAATCATCGGGGACAAAACAAAAATCAAGGCCATTCATAATGCGGGAGGTTTATATGAATTCCCCTGGCACGATAGGGGATAGGGGAACTAGTTTGTGAGTCGACAGTGTTTTCATAGGGCAGTGTTCCTCGACGTCCCGCCTGTGGACCTTCTCTAAGGCGGTGCACTCTTTGACAGTCGACGGTCTCCATGTCTGTATGGCGAATGAAACTTCCAAATATTTTGGAACAGCTTTCTTTTTCAAACCACAAAAAAGCTAACCTAATCAGTTGAAATATAGATCCGGCCTACAACGCCGCCTTCGCACAGTATGGTGTTGGCTTGAATGAAGTAGTAATCAACACCCCCAAGCCCTTCTGACTGTCAACTTGTTACAGCGGTGTGCCGTTTAAGAATTTAACCTTCGGGCTCGAGGCTCTGGAACTGCCTATTTGCAATTACCAACATTGAAGGGCGTAAGCCAATATTTTGACCAGTCATTTAGCCTGTTCAAGTTAGCTTGCAAATGGTTTTCATCTGTCGTACTTAAAACGATAAATATTCAGCTGTAAAGGTGGGTTTAGTATAACTGATTACCTTCGTTATCACATTGTCCCTTGTGTGTTTGCTGTGTCTGAGTACTGTCACGCTACTACTGTGGTCTTCATCTGCGCGTAACTTAAATTAACCTGCGTTATCCAATCAATAGAGGCATTCTTATAGGGCTTCGCGTACACACAAGCGAGTTCCGTTAACGGTCATCAACAAGTGTCAATATCTCCCGACCTAAACCGGCAAGGCAACGAGTAAGTGGCTTACTAGTTAGGGTGTTAGACTCTGATAAAAAGATTGCGAGTTCGTGCCTCGAGTGATGCAGTGCTTTGGGCTGGGTATGACTGGCTAACGACGGCTAATAAGTCAGAAATGGTCATTCTTGTCTCCCTGGTCTTTGTCTGCAATGCTATCTGCGTAGACTTCTAGCCGCTACGGTTGCTGTCAGGGACGGAGAAAGGAGAATCGTGGCAGAGAGGATCAAATGAATTCCTTTGGCGGTCGGTGAATATTCATCAACGAGTGAATCCTTCATTTCTCCAGATATGATGGTAGCCGACGGTCCGCGGTGTCATGCGCATTTTGAGTATATTTTAGCACTTTTCCGGTTCCATTTATTTTTTCGCCGATCATTTGTCGACTCTAGTCGTCTGCATCTTTGGGAAAGGTTTCGTGGCTACCCATCGACCGCGAGCAGACACCAGTGGGAGTAGTTTATGACCACTGTTTCCGCTATATTGGTGTATTGTATCTCCCCTCCGTTGTAAAAGAATCGCTTTTAGTCGCGTTTATGTGACAATAGAGCGATGACTTTAATTTTTCGGGATTTGACGTATGTTTGCTACCTTCCTGTTAGCGTTAGGGTTTGGAAAGTATGAGGATTGGGTTTATGACGCGAGAATTTCATCCTTCCTGTAATTTTTGAGCAAGGCCACCAGGGGTGGGGATTCAGTGTATTACAAAAAACTTTGCAGTTTCCGTATCACGCCACTTTCTGGTTAAATGTTCATGCATGGTTGAACGTTTAACCCGTTTGGAAGGATTTCGCTGCAAACTGTTTTCTTCTATAGCTTCCTCTTGTAATTCTGTGAAAGTCTGGACCGAATCTCTTTTCCATTTGCCTCTTCCACATTTCAGCTTCAGCGCGTTCTCCTTGGCTGTCTTCTTTTGAGCCTGCTGCCCGCGCCCGTACAGGGTGTTAGTCTAATTTGGCGAGACCGTCTGTTGTGGTACGAAGAAATTATCTTCACATTGGATGACCTCCTGACGTCAGCCCCTGTGGCTCTTTACTCTCTATCCTCCCACACTTCCGACTGGACGAGGCCACAGGTCGAGGCTGCGGTCGACCAACTGTCTCGAAGCCTTAAACGTCAGGAGACGCCTGATTCCACCACCACTGCCTATTACGCAGCCTTGGCTCTCGCCGTTTTTGCTGTCGCCAGCGGCGGCGAGATTGTGCAGAGAGGTTCGCTGGTTCAGGTTGCGCTAACTTATAGTGCAGCCTTCGAAAAGAGCGGTATACCGGCCCTCCTACCTTCCCACTTCTCACCTCTGCTAGTGCTGGAAGCTACCCAGTTCTGCTCCCACGTCAGGAAAGACGGCATCCTCAGCAGTTGCGATAATCTCTGCGGCCGTTTAGCTGTCTATTTAGATCCGTGCTCCCGTGTGGAGGCCAAGACACGTATTATGGCCCTGGTGGCAGCCAGCTGTGTACTGCGTACAAATGCAGATTCTTTTTTAAGTGAGTCTTTTTTTAGTATACTCTTTTGTATAGAGAGGTTGTGAAATAAATGCAGGCTAGGGAATGAGCCCTCGATAGATATGCATGCGGCCTTGGATTCAGACTAGTTAGAGCGTTAGACTTCTGATCAAGAGGTCGCGGGTTTGGACCTCGGATGTTGCACCCCTTAGGCTATGACTGACCAAGTACGGCTACTGAGCCAGCAATTGTCATTCTAATCTCCCTCGTCTTTGCCAGCAATCCTATCTGTCTAGACCACTGGCCGCTGTGCGACTGCTAGCGGGGCTCGAGAATAAACCCCAAGGCAGAGCAGGGCAATTTAGTTCCTTTATCAATCGTTGAATGTTTATCAAACATTCTTTTAAGAATTGACCTCACAGTCAACAGCTGCGGCGACTCCGTATTGGCTGGTTTCCAGCATCGGCACATGCCCGGTGCAGGGCAGAATTCTGTAGCTCTGTCGTGAAACAGTGTGGCTAAAGCACCAATTAGCCCCATCATTGACTTGTCATCATGCAGTTTCCTGGTAATGGTGAGTTAAATTTATGCGTGATTGGACTTACATGTCGGTGTTCCATTTACCCGGCAATAAATGGAAAAAGCATCCTATTAAGTGGACAATGAAGGGGTGGATCACGCCGTCCTTCTCGGCAGGTTTGTTGTTGTGATTTATCGGATCTAAGATTTTCCTTCTCCTTTTGTTTCAGCTTCCCAGTCCAGCGAATGCCTTGCCCTCTTCTTCGCGCTCTTATCTCTCATTGTGAGTGATGCTGAGGACGAGATCCGGTTTCTGGCCGCCCGCTTTCTTCGCAAACTCTTGGAGATATGTCGCTTTTCTGTGAATTTGCCGACGGACCCCTTACCCATAACGATTCTGCCGCATTTTATCGACTTCCTGCTGCAACATTGGTCACGATCCGCCGTATCTGGTTTATTAGAATGGTTGTACAAGGCTGTTGTGGGTATGTGGATCCAAAGCCCTGAGGTAGGTTAGAACTTATTCTTAGGTAATTCGTATTCCTTAATGGCAGTTTGCCTAAGGTTTCTAAGGGAAGAAATAATTTTCCGATAAGCATTCCGGGCTAGTCTCTCGTGTTGCCACCGCATTCTGACCAGACAAAGGAACTATCATGCAATTAGAATGTTCTCAAGTCTGCATGGAAGGCCGCGTCGACCATCTTTTTCGAAGATGTCGATCATGTGCTCCAGAGCAGAGTGGGCGTGGGGCTAGTGAATCGAGCATGAATTACTTTAGATTGTCTAAGTATAAGTACTTCTATGCATACCAAACACCTGATAGTTCGGCCATTAAAACTGATGACGTCCATCCCTGCTTCACGAGCCTGGCCCGGTGACAGCGACTTCCACGTAGTTAATCAGGTTTTCGTTACATTTATCTTGTTCTCACCTCCAGCATCCACCTGGCTTTAATGAATAATAAAGTACAGGCGACCAGAGGAGAGCGCGGACATGGTGATTGACAAACACAAACAACTGTTCTACACGTACCACACGCGGCCTGGTTCGTAGTTTATTTCCCAGGCTGTATTTGATGAAGGCTTTCGGATGTCACATGGGTGAGGTAACCTTTAAGCAGTACTAGAGTGATGCTATCACAACCTTATTGTCGGTCCTAGGGAAGACCAAGTTACCACTTTATTTAGAATCTTCTTATGCGCAAATGGGCGACAGTAGCTTATGTAGGCCCACTCATTTATCCCTCCTTCTGCGTGTTTTCCCACAAAAACAGTGGTTATAGGGTTTTATGGGTGGTTAATTAGGACACGCAGTGGAGTTTACTTTAATAAATTGTAAATACTTTTTTATTTTACATTATATAGCAGTGTTGTTGATTTATACCTGTGGATTTTTATAATCTGTATTACCATTTAACTTTAATTTACATGCGGAACGACTTATTCCCCGCGGCCGCGGAAAGCAATTTTGACTACATTTTTTCACTTGACATTTCTAAAAATTTCCTACTCTTCCTATCCTATTTCCTCACCCCACAAAACCCGATAACTACCTGTTTTGCAGGACAAAATGCTGGGCCTAGGGGTATATGAGTGGGCCTACATAATTGCCCGCAGATGTTATCGGCTAATGTTAGCCTCGAGTGAGTCAGACGGATTATAATAAGGAATACGTTTATTTGCCTTAGTGATGAACTCCCTAGCCGTGCATTAATTAGCTGCAGATGGGTCTGTAGTACAGCAGTGTCGTTAACGTAGTCAGGATGCGTATTGCTTAGCTCACGAACTACGATTCCATTCGTGTTGTCCCTGAGTATGATTTGAAGAACCCAGATATTAACTTTGTTGCAGATAACAGCGATTGATTATAGGCAATCCTGATGGACGGGAATATCACTAATCGCGCGCAGCTGGTGGACGTTGTTACGATGCGACGAATGCCAGATTCAGCGTTTCAGCTGTCTTACATCAAGGGATTTGGGGCTGCTTCAGATTCGCATATCTTGTTCTCTTACGCATTTCGTAGTATTTTTCCGCTTGATTATTTCCATGCCAAAGCTCTAAATTTGGATGCATGCATTTGTTCAGGTCTCTGCTGTCCGTCTCTTTGTTCCCGAGTCCACCGGACTGGCAATAAGCCCAGCAGATCTCTCTTGTCAAGTACGTCGTGCGTTGACAGAATGGACTGTGGCTGTGGCAGACAGGGATCGCGTGGAGTGGCTCGCACCGCAGATTGAGTCTTTTGTTCGGCGTCTTCATCAGCATTCCAGCAAGTGCGAATCAGTTGTTTCCTGCGCTGGTGGTGATAGTGCCACTACTGCGTCCCTCATCGCGACAGACTTCGAACATTTTCACGGCTTCCTGCAACGTCAGTATTTGGCTGACAAGGACCCCCTTGTATAGACATCTGTCTCGCCATTTCTAGCTCTACCTCAGCAATTAAAGGTCCCTCAGTCCTTTCTCTTACTTAGCGCCGAGTTGATATATTATTGTAAACTTGGTCCTTTTGTAAGGGGGATGCCGCCCATAGGTTAACTAGAATTTTCTTGATAATTGCACTACTATTGCAGGAGTTAAGGTTAATAAGGTTAAACCATAAGAGTTAAGGTCTTCAGGCTCTGGTTACTTAGGGGTAGATAAGACGTGGGATACCAGAGTGGTAGGAATAGTTTATTCTGTACAGAAGAGGTGGGGAGAATAGATGGGAAAAAGTGGAATGTCAGACGAGCGTATTTCTGCATCGGAGCTGGACAACAACCGAAGTCCTAACCGGGTGGCAGTCATTCCAGCGGCCACAGAGAGCGGTCATTTTCTGAGTCAGCCTTGAAGATGATTGGCCAGACCGTGGGAATCCTACAGCGCGCACGCGCTTAGTGGCTGCGCGAGACAATCATGTGACTAGCCACAGAGGTACATCGAGATTTGAAGGAGAACAACGGGATGGCTATGACAAACCGTAACAATTTGACGAAGATGCGTATTAAGACGCTGTTCGCCCCCATCCCGCTCTCAGTAGTGATGCGGACGGCCGTAATATTATTTTCACATCTGTTTTCCAGAATACGTGAACTTTTTTGCATGGTATTTACTCTTCGATTTTTGATAGGATGGACTACCACTATAAAATATGCCATTTCTGTATGATGTGTAAGCCACACGTTCCAATTCTTTTCCAGAAGAGAATGAGAACGGGGTTGTTTACCGTGTGGCTGTGATGTCCATTGTTTAAAAAAAGAAACTTAACTTTATTTAAAAAAAATTGTAGATGACATTTTCATACAGAAATCGTGACGTTATAGAATGCACATGCTTTCAAACAAGCTAATGCAAGAAATCTGCATGAATGTGCTTGCTACGTTGAACATACAGGAGTTGTATGTAGCCTCCAAACGGAAAGTTTGACTATGTTCCTCGTGTTCCTTCTATTTTAGTAGTTGGGAGCTCAGATTTTCTACGAGAGCTGTTTAGCTTAGACCAACAGATGAATTTCTTGTAGTGTGTTTGAGCATCTAATATGGATGAAACTGAAATAGCTTTGGCTTTGCAAGAAACTTGATCCAATCACATTCTACGAACGTACCCTTATTGGTCAGAATACAACTTTTTCCTTGCCCATCCTCGCCGCATAAAGTGAATTTATGATATAAAACCTAATTCATAACAACTTAGAGGATTCTATCTCTTGAAAAATTGGTAAGGATAGCTTAATACCATCACGCACCCTTGTTAACCATCCATAACTACGTACTTATTTCGTAGCACTAATCATATTTTGTTTTGCTAACCACAAGGGTTTGACATCGTTCAGTGCATATTCCATCGTACCACTATGAAAGCCTTCAGTGAGAATACTCTTCGACTTCGGCCTTTAAAATTCCTGTCACACGTTCGTCAGCCGTTTTTGTTGTTCGGATTCACATATCCCATTATACCCCCTACGGAAATCCTTAGTGATATGCGTTTGCAGTAAGTACAATCACTGCACAGTTTTCCATAGCCGCTAAAGTGGCCTACCTCGGTATACAACGTTGCACTCCCCACACGGATATCTTTAGTGAAATATGTCACAAATGTGATCACTTTGAGAATTCAGCAAGTGAAAATGTTGTACCGATTCCGTTAGTCACTTTGGTCACTTATTTCGACAAACTACATCCTTTACGCTCACACGGAAATATTTAATGCCAGAGATTTTTTATAGGCTAGGTAATGTTACCCACCACAAAGGTACGACACAGACCATCCTCATATTACACTGTGCTCAATTGAAATCTTTAGTGGCAGAAACACAGAAATATAGATAAACAAATGCATGTATTTCTCTCATTGTACGGGGAGGTTTTTATCGCATATCAAAGTCCTTACCTTTTATATTATAAAAAGTATAAACAGTCTTCCAATCGTTGCTTTACTAATATGGCATTTCCAGGAAGTAAGGCACTCGCTATATGACTGAAAAATGATTGTCGAATTTAAGCATTCGATTAAGGTTTGACAAATTTGACTAACGTCTGATTCGTGTCGCGCTCGTTTCGAGTTCGAATTTTCGCCAATCGCATTTTATTTATTTTCAATGTTCGCGCGCTTTTTCTTAGTATAAATTGTCTTATTTTAATATATTTATCCGTAATTTACTATTATTTTGCTGTTTCCGTTAATTTCTTTCCTGCGTCCCATTGTGCCCCACTCATGTAACCCCTTCTACCAGTATACCCGTATTACTGAATCCTGGGGTTTTTTGTTGGCAGTGATAATGACATTAAACTATCCTTAACCAAAGCTGGAAATTCAGTTCTACTAACGTAAATTGTGTATGAATTCGGCAGCGTTTGTCATACACCATGCAAACCTGGAGGCTGTGAGTGTTACACGACTATAAAACTCTGAAAGGAGTTCAAAGAAGAGCCGCAATTCTTAAGGTACAATTTTCCCATGCAACCGGTCTTACAACATTTATTCTCCTGCTCTTTACCTTTGGACGAATTGGCGGCGATCATTATATACTCACAAGATTGTGTTGAAGAACTGAATTGCTATATTCCCATATTTGCCGATGCCATCAAAATTTGGAGCGCCATCAGGACTGCAGCGGAGGAGGTGTATTTGCAGGCGAACTTTAAAAGGCACTAACAATGATCAAAGCGCTGGCTCTTGCTATCCAATTTGAACAAGTGCGATATTTTACGAGTCGGCAGAAATAGCTCTACTAATTCCTTGGTTCACTGGCTGGATGTCATAACACACCAAGAAGTGGCCGCGTGGCATTTCGTGGGAAAATGAATCACAACATCGCTTAAACCCTCGCTGTGCTTTCCAAAAATGCTCAAGTCTGCGATGACAGACCTTTACCTTTTGAAGCGGGCTTTTTCTGCCTTTGATGAAGACTGCTTCGCTAAAATTATCTGAACCTTTGTGCAGACCCAACTGGAGTATAACTTTCCAAATCCCATTGACGAATTAGGGCCTGAGCATTCCCAAAAATGTTTTAGGGCGTGCAACCAAATTTGTAATTGAAGTGGGCACACTGCATTAGGAAGCACGGCTGCGTAATCTAGTCTCTTTCCTTAAGGCTACATACAGCTACGAGGAGGTGATACTGACGTTCTGCTTCATCACATACAATCTCAAACCTTCTACACAATGTTGTAAGGCGGCTAAAACTGCTATTTCAATGTTGTACGCCATCAAGCGGGCATTAACGGTTTTTGATGAAGACTGTTTCTCGAAAATCATCTTGAATACGCGATTCAAGCCTGGAGACCGTGGATCCGGCAGGATTATAACGTACTTGAGAGGGTGCGGCGGCGAGCAACAAAATTAGTAAGAGGCCAAGGTTCACTACCATATGAGATCCGCCTAAATAACCTTAATCTCTATCCTTTGAGTTATAGGCAGTGACGCGGAGATTTGATACAAACCTTCCGTATCGTGCGTGGCTTTGACTGCGCTCTCATGTGTGACGACTTCTTCCATCTCGCCACTACAACTAATCTCCGGGGGCATCCATTCAAACTGTATGTGCCCCAAGGACGATTGGATGTACGGAAGAATTTTTTCTTTAATCGTGTCGTGCACCCGTGGAATAACCTTCCCGAGGCGATTGTTATGTCCCAATCTGTGGAGATATTCAAACAACGATTTGATCTACACATGCTACAACACAACGTGAACTATTTGACAAATTAACGTTTAAACACCACTGCACCATATGACTGTCTATATTTTCCTGACTGAAAACTTGTTAAAATTGTTTATAATTCTTGTGATTTTGATGTAACAAATAGGGAGTTCAAAGGCGCAAGCCTATTTTTCCCTCAAATATACTGACTGACTGATATGTAATCAGGCGTGCTGTCTTATATCAAGAAACGTCTTTGATTAAGCAACCACAACGAAAGTGAAAAGTCACCCATTCAAAATACCTGTGAATAGGGTCAAGCTGGACACTCCGAAGTTTATCTTTTCCAACAGAATGGTGGGAGCTGGAAAAGCTCTGCGGGGCAAGATCGCCATAGTAATGTGCTTTATAATACCAACCGACCGATCTCGTTGTTGCTAACGCAAAATTCGAAGGGTCGCTCAATGGCAAACGTCCCTCAGCCGAATTGTTCCACGGAATTCGCGGTAAAATTATTGATGCTTGATTATGGAGCTGGTAATGCAAGATTAATGCGTCATGAGACAGCAGTAGGAACTAAAGTAAATGCATGTGTCAATTATTCTCTGAACTGTAAATAAAGGCGAAAAATTTACGTAAATAGCAAAAAAGACCAAGAGAATATCCTACTGGACCGCAAAGGAACGTCATTTAAGCACTTTCTGTTTTATCTTAATAGCATGTCCTTCTCTGGAAATTACTGTTTCCCTTCTATTATCCTGTCGCCCCGGCAAAAGGCGATTATTGGATGTGTATATAATCCTTCTAACTCTTCATCTGAAGAGAATGAAAATTTGTGTTAAATATTTAAGTTTATTTCAGAATCCACTTTTGAAGTTAAAATTATGCTGGAGATTTTAATTTTTCTGAAATCGACTGGCTTTCAAACTATTATCCACTTAGATTTCAGCCTTTCCTAGATACCATTAATTTTTCTAACTGGTCTCAACTGGTTAGTTCATCAACAAGACAGAATCATATCCTAGATCTGATTTTCACAAATGGTATTGCCTCTCTCTTCGTTGATTTTAAGCAGGACATCTTCCAAAGTGATCACACATTAATTCACCTTTGCCTTCCGCTTCCTTCTACGGAAAAGGCTAGTGCTAGTCGTACCTATCATGCGTATGACCTCGCAGATATTAGCTCAATCAACAATTTTCTTGACTCATTAGATTGGCAGAGCCTCTCCTCCATTAACGACGCTGCATATCTTTCTGAAATCATGTCGGTCTTTTCTAATGAAATGCTTGAATTTGTGCCCACTAAAATTGCGAAACCCTACACACCAGAATCCACTGTCCCTCATTTTCTTTTGCCCAGACTAAAGAAATTGAGGAGGCAGCTGCAAGATAGATCTACTAGTTCGCTGTCTGTGCATCGAAGAATCGCAGAGATTTGTCTTGCACGTGACCAGCACAGGAAATCTTGCACCCTGAGCGAGTCAAACTATGCAAAATAGGTTGCACAACTGGTTCGTCGTAGGTTCTCCGCAAAACGAGGAATTAAAATACCCCCGTTGCATGATGAAAATAAAACATTTGTACAAGATGAGTCTGATAAGGCTGAATTATTCAATGCTTTCTTTGCGAATCATTTTACGACAGAATCCGAACCGGTCCCGTCGTTTCAACCATACTCAGACAATACTCTCGGGAACATTGATTTCTCCATAGAATTAATTCCTAAGCAGATAATTTGTCTAAGCACTCGCACTCTTCGGGAACTGATGGTATCCCCAATTCAGTTATCAAAAGACTGTCGACCTTGCCCAAATTACTTAGCCATATATTTTCAGTCTATCTCTTAATTGGTTACTTTCCTGACACTTGGAAAACATCCATTATTCTTCCAGTCTTTAAATCAGGATCTCGTTCAGACATAAATAACTACCACGATATTCAGAAAACCCTGGCCCTAGCTTAATTTCTGGAGAAGATAATTTTTAATCAAATTCTCGATTTTTGCCTAAAGAATAAGCTTTCAAGTGACTCGCAGCATTTTTTTCTACCCGGAAGATCATGCGAGACGTGTCACTTCTCTTTTCTTAACCACGTCACTTCCCTCTCTATCAAGCAGCGATCCGTGGTTGTTATCTACTTTGACCTGAGTAAAGCCTTCTACAAGGTACCGCACAGACGGCTTCTGGTAAAATTGGAAGCCATTGGCATCCGTCCCCCTCTCCTCGACTTCATCGGTTCCTCCTTGGCTAACCGCAGCCAGAAGGTCCTAGTACGTAATAGTTACTTTACTTCTCAGCTGATCACGAGTGGCGTTTTTCAAGGCACTGTCTTGGGTCCTTTTCTCTTCATTTTATACATAAACGAAATTTCGACTGTTCTAATAAATTCACACAATCTCATTTATGCAGACGACCTCAAATGCATATGCTCATTTTCTAAGGAGACGGCAACTATATGCGTTGATAAAATAAATGCGGACCTACTTACACTCTCATGTTGGAGTGCAACCTGGCAGACGGAATTCTCCCCATCCATGTGTAGTTTCATGTGTTTTGGTCCAGCCAAGCTTCCTCGTCCCCTATTCTTTCAAAATACTCCCCTTTTAGAACGATCTACTATAAAAGACTTAGGTCTAAGCTACACAAATAAACTAGCATTATCGCCTCATGCGGATTGAATGTCTGCGAAGGCTGCACAGATATGTGGTTTTATATCACACAATTTTTTCCTGCTGGAAATAAAGTTAAAACTTTATCGCATGTATGTTTCTACCCATCCTAGAATACGGCTGTCCCCTCTTTGGTCTAATGAATGCTTCGGACCGCGGTAAGATTGAAAATGTGCAAAGGGTATTTACTCGCAAAATATTCGCTCTTCCTCGATCCACTCTTTCTTATACGGAGAGATATCAGTTAGCGAACATGACATTTCTTTTGGTCAGAAGACTCGAAGCGGGCCTCTGTTTTCTCTTTCGCGTTAACTCTACCCCTAACCTTCCACGAATCAACGCTCTCATTCCCGCAGCTAGACCTTATGCCACTCGTAATTCCTCCAGGATTATTGCACCCCCCTTAAGTTCCACTTCGAACCATTCTCACTTCTTTGCCTCCAAATATGCCTTCCTCTGGAATAATATTCCCCTCGAAATTAGGCTGTCGTCTAACTTAGCAGTTTTTAAAGTCAAATTACGTAAACAATTATATTTGGAAGATATAAAGTCCTGGTTCTCCGCCTCCTTCCCAAACACACAACTTTTGGACTGTTAAAACGGTCCTCCTGGTATTTGAGGTGGTTATATTTATTTAACATTGTTTTCCATATCTGTATATTTCTTCCTTCTTTGAGTGATATTTGCAACGATGTTTCGTCCACTTCTCTGTCCAGTCATCATTGCCGTTTTCTCCAGTCTCCGTTTTACAACCCTGACGACAGGATTCATGGTCTTTAGTCATGCTCGTGGCGGTTCTGCTATTTTCGCCAGCTCGTCGCTAAACTCCGCAGTCTACAAGGTCACATCTCCGGCGTTTCGTTGATGATCATGTGACCTCTGCCGTTCACTCGTTTGTCGACCATGTTGTCCGCGATGGCCAACTCAGGTCTCACCTCCCTGAAAGTTTAGCATGAAGCCAGTCGGGCGGTGTTACAGTGGTGAACGACAGCCTCTGCTGTTATATGATTTCTCCAATTACAAGAAGCGTTTCCAACCCTCATTCGTTCTCATCAACAGTCCTGTCTCATTTGCACTACAATCAATCCTCTCAACCAACCCCCTTAATTTTGTTGAAGCAGTTTTTTCTCCTACGTTTTGTTTTTTTTAAGGGGCGGCTCGCTGAACTCCGCCCCAGCTTGAATGATAGGAGTTTTTTTCACTGCTTCTTCCTTAGTTGACCATGCGTAGACTACTATTTTAAAACGACGATATGTTGGTTAATATGAATTAATTTACCAACACTACTAAACGCTCCCGCTGTCTATGAGGTTGTTTCATGGAGAGCAGCATTTATCATTTTTGTATTTATTTTTCCACAGCACTACGTTTGCAATGACGAGGCACTCCGGGCCTGAAATATAAAATCTATTTATTTATTTATAGGACCATATGAACACACCTATTAGTTTTGTCCGCAAGGTCTTATATAAATAACACTTGTATAACAACTCTTGTCACCCTGAAGCGACCTCACTATTTATTTCTACCCAGTAAATTTTACTCAGAGAATATATTTACCGTATACATTTCATCACATGTGCTTCCTTACGATCACACCCAGGCGATGGTCTTCGCGGTTTTCCAATTTGACTCTATGGTAACTGGGCGATATCTTAAGCCACTGCGTCAATCGTACCTTTGGTTTATAGTCGATACCGTTATTTAAACTTCTTTCTTCTGTTGAATGTATAACACAGGGTGTAAATTTTAATTGCTGAATAAAATTGCCATTTTAAGCCGTAGGAGTACTTTGATAGGTTGGTTGATCATAAGGCTTCCTTTGCTGAGCAATAGTATTTTCTCTTTGTGTCTTTGTTCTGTTCGCATGCTTTTAGCTTGCATGTTTATTTCAGTAAAAGTATTACCAACGACTTTACATTTTTTCCTTATGCGCACATATCACACATTAAACACACCGTACCTACGTCGACTGGGCGACAACTGTCATTGAGCGGCCCCACGGTTTATTTCTGCCTAGGATAATATGTATAGGAGAAATGGGGAAAGGTGCGATTATTCTGCAAAAATAGTAGTAGAAACAAAGAGAAATGAAGAACTTGATATAAAGATTCGCGAAAAATTAAACAAGATTTCGAGAAAACCAGCGGGCTACTTGTTTGGATCTCATTTCCACGAAGGATTCATCCTACATAGATGAAGTGCATTCAAGTGCTCCGCTCGGTAAGAGAGACCATACGACGCTAATGTGGGATTTCTCACTTCATACTCAACGGCTGAGTAAAATGGAGGACCAGCCAAACATTTGGAAGGCAGATCTCAATTCAATGAAGAATGCACTATCGCCCGTGAATTGGGACTGCCTACTCAAGGGGGATGCGGATGAGGATTGGAGATCACTCAAGAGGGTTGCATTACATATTATTAAGCGCT
Organism: Ligula intestinalis; assembly: GCA_036362985.1. Lineage (NCBI taxonomy): Eukaryota > Metazoa > Platyhelminthes > Cestoda > Diphyllobothriidea > Diphyllobothriidae > Ligula > Ligula intestinalis. Next base: position 17,544 of record JAYGXS010000606.1, read on the forward strand.
TTTGTCCGGTCAAGGTACACAAGACGACTAGTCGTCCTGCCTGGTTGCCGAGAGACCTTAACAGGCAACTGAAGAAGAATAGGAAATGGAAGTTATTCAGGAAAACTGGGTCGCCAGTACACCTCGAGGAATTCCGACGCCAAATAAATGCAGTAAAAAAATCGATTTGCCAGGCCAGGAAAAACTATGAATCAAGAATCCTCCAACAGGCCGAAGAAAAGCCCAAAATTCTATTCCGCTATATTAACAGTAGATTCAAAAACAAGGATCCAGTCACAGTACTTATGAATGATGATGGTGGAGAAGTCGTTGAGAATGACGAGAAAGCCGAGTACTGTAGCCGGTTCTTTGCCTCGGTATTCACTAGGGAAACCGAGCTTCAATTTGATAATGCCAACAGTGCTGTTGTAAACGCCGGTCCAGCACTTCATTCTCTACTATTTCCAACATCTGCAGTTGAGAGGGAGCTGCAGAGCCTCAAAGAAGCAAAGTCATCCGGTCCAGACAATATACCGGCCAAGTTCTTGAAAGATTTGGCAAGCGAACTCTCAGAGCCCCTAGCACATATCTTTCGTTCTTCATTTGAACTAGGAAAACTGCCATCCGAATGGAAAATGGCAAATATCTACCTGATATACAAGGGCGGAGCCCGAACGAAGGTCAACAATTACCGGCCCATCAGCTTAACTTGCATTTGCTGTAAGGTGATGGAAACGATAGTTAATAAGACGACAATGGAGTTCTTGGAGGAGAACAACCTACTGTCAGGGCTCCAACACGGCTTCAGAAAGAACCATTCTTGCCTTTTCAGCCTTCTACTCTCCACTGAGCAGTGGACTCGCGCACAAGATGAAGATGGTAAGGTTGACGTCATCTATACGGACTTCAAGAAAGCATTCGACAGCGTCCCACATAAGCGTCTATTGTATAAATTGTCAGAAATTGGCGTAAGCGGAAACCTGCTGGCATGGATCACAGATTTTCTCGCAGGTAAATCGCAAACTTTGTGCATCGGTGACTCAAAGTCAAACCCTACATCTGTTCTGAGTGGCGTCCCCCAAGGCTCTGTCTAAGGGCCAATGCTCTTCCTTATCTATATCAACGACTGTGTCAAGGACCTGGGTTGCAGCGCTATCATGTTTGCCGACGACGTCAAACTCTGGAGAGCCATCAGGTCTGACGCCGATAGGAAAGCGCTTCAAGAGAGTCTCAATCGACTTAGCATGCTGGTCTGCTCATTGGCTTTTAAACTTCAACATAAGTAAGTGTGTGGTTTTAAGACTCCGTACTAGAAGGATTGATGAGGAGAATGATTCCTTCCAATACCTTCTCGATGGGCACCCGCTTTCACATGTGAACGAACAAAAGGATCTCGGTGTTCTAATAAATTTCTCACTGAAACCATCTACTCAGTGTGTAAAGGCAGCTTAACGCGCGACACAGGTGCTGTTTGCGATTAGGCGGGGATTCGTCAAAATTGACAAGGAGCTCTTCAGGAAAACCTACGGAGCGTTTGTTCGGTCCCACTTGGAGTATGCTGTCCAGGCCTGGCGTACTTAGTTCAAGAAGGATTACCTGCACCTGGAACGAGTGCAGGCGAAGGTCGCGAAGATGGTCAAGAATCTTGGTCATCTGCCTCATGAAGACAGACTGACCGAACTTGATCTTTTCCCTCTCAATTATAGGCAACTCCATACAAACCTACCATATTGTTAGAGGCCAAGACTGCGCCCTAGAATTTGATGATTTCTTCGAATTGGCTCGGACTGACCATCTGCGAGATCATCCTTTTGAACTACAGAGGAAACCGGCCCGTATCGACTTTCGACGAAATGCCTTCTCTCAGAGGGTCATTGGAGCGTGGAATGGACTCCCGGAAGATGTGGTTCCTCAGATACTGTTGAAATTTTTAAACACAAGCTTGATTCTCATTTGCTGAGAAACTGTGGCAGATATAAAGAACAAAGTGTCAGTAGCAGCACCTTGCAACTGGCTCACACTTATCGCTGATGGTAACCTTACTTTTGTACATTTGTATTATGTACTATTGTTACGGTGAACCTATTATGCGATTTTGGTAATTAATAGGGAGCTCAAGGGCGAAACCCGTCTTCCCTTAATAAAGTGACTTAAAGTGACCTGGCGACTTCTTCGAGTTAGCAACAACGACCAACTTAAGAGGGCATCTCTTCAAACTACGCATAACAGGGGCCAGACTAGACACACGCAAGTTCTTTTTTGGTAATAGAGTAGTTGAAGCTTGGAATGCACTCCCCGAGGAAATTGTTATGTCCCCATCTGTGGATGCATTCAAGAGAAATTTAGATTTTTATACCCGAAATGCCCACTAAAACTGGACATGGCGAGAATGAAATTATATATATGTATATAAACATATTACTCACTGATTTTCAGTAATATGTTAGTTAAGAATAACAAGAATTGCAAGCTTCGAGTCCACCAAACGTTGTGATCCGAGGCTACGCGGATTTGTAAAACTTTTCCCAATTCAGGCCTGGAATGCTCTGCCCGCGGACATTGTTATGTCGCCATCTGAGCACACGTCAGACGCATCTGTAGGCATGTTTACGACACTATTAAGTTAGAACAAATAGCCACTGAGCCCCCGAAAATAAACTGCCAGTTGCCGAATACAAATTGTGGAATAATCTCATTATAAAAACATACTACTTGCTAATTTTCAGTAATATGTTTGTTTAGAAAACTACCGATTATATTTCCTCTGTCAATTAGCAGGCAGACTCGTTAAACCAACAAGGGTGCACGATGGGCGCATCGCCGACACTCGATGAGGTTCGCGTTACCTCCGCAACCTTCTCTTCGTGGGACCCTTGGTATTATGGCGAAAACCGCGATGGACTCTCCGCGACATGCTTCAAACACTTTTAGCACAGGCCATCCGCTTCGAATATACTCTGCACCCCCCCCTCCCCCAGGCGACAGTTTTTCTCCTTAAATCTCTCAAATGGTATTCAAACCCCTAGACTTCTGAACAATGCCTAAGGAGTTTTTTTCACTGTCGGCCCTCAAATTTTTGGCAACGCCACTGATCTGAAATTTTCTGCAGATCAAATGCATTGAAAAAACTGTAACAATAGGGAGTTCAAAGGTATTTACCTATATTTCCCTCAATAAAACCTGACCTGACCTGACTCTCTGTGGTAAATTGCACAAACTGTCCGGGAGAAAATTTCGAAAAGTTTTCTGTTGGGAATGGAATGGGGCGATGCGAATCGATGGCCAGTATTGGATAAACATGGTTAAGGCCAGATATTTCCATTGATGAGGAGTCTACAGCATGCCGAAACGCGAACAGAAGAAACTCGTCCAAAGTCGAAACGTTCTGGTCATTAGTTATTAAATGAAAACAATTTCACAAAGTAGTTCAGGTGAACAAATGAAATCTGGAGATGAAGAATTTGAACCCTTATCATATTCCCGATCACAACCGACGAAGAAAGGAATCCGTAGACTATAGGTAGTGCCTTGAACACAATGACCAAAGGTTCCTGATTTAAATCTCGGACGACAACCCTCGAGATTGGATATGACTGGCTGATTACGGCTAATAATCCAGAAATGGCCATTCCGGTCTCCCTTTGCTTTGTTGGATCCACTACAACATAGAACTAAATTGAACCACTTTCAGGCCTTAATCATTATGGGCGGTCTGAATTGTTATCTGAGTTTTTTTAAACTTTTAACGTGCAGCACAATGCAGTTTTTACAAGAAAAAAAGGTGCGCAAGTTTTCTATTTTTATCAGACTTTTCGAAGCATGATGTGGCCTCCAGGCAGATGTTGTGTTGTCACTTTGGTTGAAAAACTGTAAAAAAAACCTTCAAGAAAGAAATATGCCAAACGTTTCACGTGTACCTTCTAAACTTCACTTAGTTTAACGTTGGAAAAATGAGTTCACAAGAACTCATAATTTAATTCACCCACTAAGATCAAATGAACTCCCACCCATTTTCCCAATGTTCCTGATAGCTGTGGGCTCCTGCCCATCACTTCTAGACCCACGGGGCAGGATGTGCCCAAATGGCTTTGTTCCGGAACCAAAGGTTTAAGTGGTTCCAGTGGAACCAAAATTCCCACTTTTTTCACTTTTGTCTCACTGCACCGTGATTGCGTATATGGGCGGTATTCTGTGCACTGGCCTGGGTAGACTACAAGCTTTCATGGAACCGATGGTTAAAAACCCACACACAAGCTCTCACGTCCACCCGAGAGGAATTCTGCGTGAATTCACGCCTACTGCATTTGCTTCCTACCACTTCTTTAAATGTAGCACTGGAATCGTTGCCTTGCACAGGCAACTTTTGCCGGCGTATCCCTAGGGCGAAAAACCTGTGTTCAAATAGGCTGGAGGGGGGAGTCTGGGGGTAGAGGGGCAGGGGTCGAGGAAGGGGGCGACTACGTGCATCATGTGCAGTCTGAGCAGACATTTGGCTCAACTGTGTCTGCTCGGACACGGTTAAGTCAAATGTCTGCTCAGACTGCACTTGATGCACGTAGTCACCCCCTTCCCCCACCCCTGCCCCTCTTCCAGTGGACACACCTTATACTTTGGTTCCGGAACATTGCCATTAGGGTGTCTGGAGAGAGATATCCGTCCGCTTTTTGCATTGTTAATATTTCGCTGCTTGACAGTGAATTTCATCATACGTATCCCTATAACTAACTTCATTCTTACAAAGACTTTGATAATTTGCTTGCAAGTGACCACAAGCAACACTAGGAACTGTAGAAATAGAATTTTGGAACCAAGTAAGAGACCACACAATCACTGTTCCTGCCACCGAGTCATCGTCTTGTCAATTACTTCCTGGGACTTACATGTTTGCTTGTATTAGCACGACTGTTTTGTTGAAGTTTGCGTTTTATGTGCAACCAAAAGAACCAAAACGTAAACAAAAGAAAGTGCAGGAAAACAAATCTTTTTTAAAAATACAGGAATGTAAATAGAAGCTAAGTGTAAAAGAGAAGTAAGTAAAAAAGGTAATTTTTAATGTAAACTGAACAGAAATTAAGGGTTGTTTGTGGATGGATGTTGGGCGATGACTGCTGAGAGAGGTCAGTAAAAAGGCGCTAATAACTGACGCATCTGTTAGTTATTTTATGCAAACGATTACATTTGTGTGAGGCTGTAGTTAGCAGGAAGGCTCAAGGTTCATCTGGCGGTGGCAGAACCCCATGGATAGCGTGCACTCTGTAAGAATTGCCATCGAAACGGTCATCCTAGTTAATGCTGCGTATGCCAAAAATGGCTGCTATGAGATGTGCCTGCGCGCATGTATAGTGCAGGCAAAACAATTCAGTGGAAACTGATTGTATTGACTATACTAAGCGACATGGAGAAGACTAGGTGAAGTCGAGTCCGTAGTACGAAGGGGCGGTGTCATTGGTGCCGA
>JAYGXS010000607.1:0-22959 GCA_036362985.1 Ligula intestinalis
TAAATAAATTTTATATTTTAGGCCCGGAGGACCTCGTCATTGCAAACTTAGGGCTATGAAAAAATAAATACAATTTCGATAAATGCTGCTGTCCGTGAAACAACCACATAGGCAGCGGGAGCGTTCAGTAGTGTTGGAAGATTAATTCATTTTCACCAACATATCATCGTTTTAAAATAGTAGTCAACACTCTCTGAAACGCATGGAGAACTAAGGAGGAAGCAGTGAAAAAAAACTCCTACATTAAAGCTCTGGCGGAGTTCAGCGAACCCCCGCTTAAAAACATAAAACGTAGGAGCAAAAAACTGCTTCAAAAAATTAAGGGGGTTGGTTGAGAGGATTGATTGTAGTGCAAATGAGACAGGACTGTTGATGAGCACGTATAAGGGTTGGAAACGCTTCTTGTAATTGGAGAAATGATATAACAACAGAGGCTGTCGTTCACCACTGTAACACCGCCCGACTGGCTTCATGATCAATCATGTGGGAGATGAGACTAGAGGAGGCCATTGCGGACAACAGGGTTGACAAGATAGTGAAGGGCAGCGGTCACCTGATCATCAACGAAACGCCGGAGATGCAACCTTGTAGACTGCGGAGTCCAGCGACGACATGGCGAAAATAGCAGAACCGCCACGAGTATGAATAAAGACCATGAAGCCTATCGGCAAGGTTGTAAAACGGAGAATGGAGAAAACGGCAATTATGACTGGACAGAGAAGTGGACGAAACATCGTTGCAAAGATCACTCAAAAGAGGAAGAAGTAGACACATATGAAATTTTTTTATCGAAACTTAACCACCTTAGATAACAGGAGGACCGTTTTCAAAGTCCAAAAGTTGTGTGTTTAGGAAGGAGATGGATAACAAGGACTTTATATCTTCCGAAGTTAAGTGTTTACGTAATTTGAATTTAAAAACGGCAAAGTCAGTCGACAGCCTAATTTCGAGGGGAACATTATTCCAGAGGAAGGCATATTTGGAGGCAAAGTAGTGAGAATGGTTCGAAGTGGAGCTAAAGGGGGTGCAATAATCTTGGAGGAATTACGACTGGCATAGGGTCTAGGCGAGAATGATTAGTGAGGCCACGGCTATATCTATTACCCCGTGAACTGCTTAAAGTAAGTCACTTTAAGTCACTTTTTAAGGGAAGAAGGCTTTTGCCCTTGAGCTCACGATTCATAACCAAAATCGCATAATAGGTCTACCGTAACAATAGTACGTAATGCAAATGTACAAATGTAGGCTTAACATCAGCGATAAGTGTGAGCCAGTTGCAAGGTGCTGCTACTGACACTTTGTTCACTACATCTGCGACAGTTTCTCAGCAAATAAGAATCAAGTTTGTGTTTAAAAATGTCAACAGTATCTGAGAGGACCACATCATCCGGGAGTCCGTTCCACGCTTCAATGACCCTCTGACAGAAGGCGTTTCGTCGAACGTCGATACGGGCCGGTTTCCTCTGTAGTTTAAAATGATGAACTCGTAGATGGTCAGTCCGAGCCAATTCGAAGAAATCATCAAATTCTAGGGCGCAGTCTTGGCCTCTAACAATACAGTAGGTTTGTATGAGGTCCCCACGGAGTTGCCTATAATTGAGAGGAAAAAGATCAAGTTCGGTCAGTCTGTCTTCATAAGGCAGATGACCAAGATTCTTGACCATCTTCGTAGCCCCCGCCTGCACTCGTTCTAGGTGCAGGTAATCCTTCTTGAACCACGGACGCCAGGCCTGGACAGCATACTCCAAATGGGACCGAACAAACGCTCCGTAGGTTTTCCTGAAGAGCTCATTGTCAATGTTTACGAATCCCCGCCTTATCGCAAACAGCACCTGTGTCGCGCGTTTAGCTGCCTTTACAAACTGAGTAGATGGTTTGAGTGAGGAATTTATTAGAACACCGAGATCCTTTTGTTCGTTCACATTTGAAAGCGGGTGCCCATCGAGGAGGTATTTTAAGGAATCGTTCTCCTCATCAGTCTTTCTAGTACGGAGTCTTAAAACCACACACTTACATATGTTGAAGTTTAAGAGCCAACGAGCAGACCAGCAGCTAAGTCGATTGAGACTCTCTTGAAGCGCTTTCCTATCGGCGTCAGACCTGATGGCTCTCCAGAGTTTGACGTCGTCGGCAAACATGATAGCCCTGCAACCCAGGTCGTTGACACAGTCGTTGATATAGATAAGGAAGAGTAGTGGCCCTAAGACAGAGCCTTTGGGGACGCCACTCAGAACAGGTGTAGGGTTTGACTTCGAGTCACCGATGCGCACAGTTTGCGATCGCCCTGTGAGAAAATCTGTGATCCATGCCAGTAGGTTTTCTCTTATGCCAATTTCTGACAATTTATACATTAGATGCTTATGTGAGACGCTGTCGAATGCCATCTTGAAGTCCGTATAGATGATGTCAACCTTACCATTTTCATCTAGTGCGCGAGTGCACTGCTCAGTGGAGAGTAGAAGGCTGGAAAGGCAAGAATGGCTCTTTTTGAAGCCGTGTTGGAGCCCTGATAGTAGGTTGCTCTCCTCCAAGAACTTCATTGTCGGCTTCTTAATTATAGTTTCCATCACCTTACAGCAAATGCAAGTTAGGCTGACGGGCTGGTAATTGTTGACCTTCGTTCGGGCTCTGTCCTTCTATATCGGGTAAATATTTGCCATTTTCCATTCGGATGGCAGTTTTCCTTGTTCAAATGAAGAACGAAAGGTATGTGCTAGGGTCTCTGAGAGTTCGCTTGCCAATTCTTTCAAGAACTTGGCTGGTATATTGTCTGGACCGGATGACTTTGCTTCTTTGAGGCTCTGCTGGACCGGCGTTTACAACAGCACTGTTGGCATTATCAAAATGAAGCTCGATTTCCCTAGTGAATACCGAGGCAAAGAACTGGCTACAGTACTCGGCTTTCTCTTCATTCTCAAAGACTTCTTCGCCATCATCATTCTTAAGTACTGCGACAGGATCCTTGTTTTTAATCTACTGTTAATATAGCGGAATAGAATTTTGGGCTTTTCTTCGGCCTGTTGGAGGATTCTTGATTCATAGTTTTTCCTGGCCTGGCCAATTGATTTTTTACTGCATTTCTTTGGCGTCGGAATTCCTCGAGGTGTACTGGCGACCCAGTTTTCCTGAATAACTTCCGTTTCCTATTCATCTTCTTCAGTTGCCTGTTAAGGTCTCTCGTCAACCAGGCAGGACGACTAGTCGTCTTGTGTACCTTGACCGGACAAAAGCGCTTAATCAGATCTAATGCAACTCTCTTGAGTGATCTCCAATCCTCCTCCGGATCCCCCTTGAGCAGGCAGTCCCAATTTACGGACGATAGTGCATTCTTCATTGAATTGAGATCTGCCTTTCATATGTTTGGCAGCTCCTCCGTTTTCCTCAGTCGTTGAGTATAGAGTGAGTAATCCCACATTAGCGTCGTATGGTCACTCTTACCGAGCCGAGCACTTGAATGCACTTCATCTAGTTAAGATGAATCCTTCGTGAAAATGAGATCAAAACAAGAAGCCTGCTGGTTTTCTCTAAATCTGGTTATGCCCTTAACGTTCTGATCTAGAGATAGGTCAAGCGTGAGATCCATTAATTTGGAACTAAAGGAAGTTGACGCCGCCTCCACTGTTAGGTTGTTCCATTCAATTGCAGGGGCGTTAAAGTCACCAACAATGAAAACCTCCTGGTGACTAGCAGCTTCTTTCACCAGACCAGGAGCGAGTCATCGGCTCCACTCAAAATGTTTGGTGGCCGGTAAACGGCCAGGAATTCAAGGTTCTGTGAATTCGCCTTCTTGATCTTTAACCAGACGGACTCATACTCCAGGGCTAGAGTGTGTTCTCTTTCTACAACAGAGATTTCAGTTCTGACATACACGACAACCCCACGTCCTTGTCGGTTTTGGCGGTCTTTGCGGAAAAGCTGGTATGCTGGAATCGAAATCTCCGAATGTGCAATTGCTTTTTTTAGCCAGGTTTCCGTTATGCCAACTACAAAAGGTTTCCGCTCCGAAAGTACTGCCTTGAGATCATCAATTTTTGAGGAAATACTTTGGGCATTAGTGTAAAGAAAGCTTAAGTTAGACTTAGTCACCACTTATGCAGGCGGTTGCCTCTTGCGTGAGATTGCATGCAGGGAACTGTCGGTGCTGATGGAGAGGACTGTTGTCCAGCCCGACTAGGCTGTTAGTGTTATCGGCTTTCTCCAGAGGAGTAACCTCGGGACATGGACGATCTCCCCGTTCAGAATTCAAAGATTGCTCTCGCCAAGTTCGCGTCTCCTGTGGAGTTCTACTTTTAGCAATCTACATTCCTCCCGCTCAACGGGGGAAAAATCCCGCTGAAAAAACCGTCGGGTGTGAGTATCTGAGCATTGGTTTCCTGCTTAACAAAAGCTGGACCTCGGCCTCACTCTTCAGAACAACATTCAATGGTCTTGGTTGGTGTTGTTCATCTTTTGATTCTGTTATACGGCCCATTCGGAATGTCTTTAGAACTTGGACTTTCTCCTCACCCTTTAGTAGGAATTTCAGATATTCTTTAAATAACTTCCTGTTCTCTTCGTATCTTGATTTCGGGGTATCGGAAGTACCTTCTGTCATGCCTTTTATGACTATGCAGTTTATACGAGTGGTAGTCACCTTCCGACTGTCGTCCCCTTCTGCTTCTCTAGGGTTTGTTAGGACATATTCGCTTCGAGGTTCAGCGCTCCTGTTCATTTTGGCCTGCGAAGGTGCCCTTTTTGTTTGGCTCGTGCTCAAGCTCGGCAAACTTATATTAGCACTTGGGCTCGGTTGGCCTTTTTTGGGAGCCCTAGAGTGCTTCTTCGTTCTCTGGGAAGCCAGTGGGTTGACCGTTTCCCCTGTCCATGGCAGACTATCAACTCCGTCAAGCACCCTGGCTGCCGGATCATTTTTGTGCGTAGACACTTCGGCGAGGGATTTTGCTTCTCCATACGTTAGGCTTCCTCGCTCAAGTTCACGCACCGCCGGTTTCTCCTACGAGGGAGAAATCGAGAAAAAATTTTCAGCTCCTCCATCTCCACTCTAAGACTATGAACCACCTTCTCCAGGTTTGTAAATTTGTTCAAAAGGGTAAAATATGTTACGGAGGCTTCATCTTCATGAGTTTCATCCCTTAAACTTTTACGACTTTTAGTTCACTTGGCAGGAGGAGATTTAAAAGAACTTCTAGATTGAGTTTCTGTGGTTAGTAACGGAATTTGGAAACTATCGCAGCGTCCCGTTTTGGCGAAGAGGGGTAGGCGCTCAATTTCTACGCGGGAGCTTCAGGGTTCGAATCCGGGCGGTGGCGTGACTTTTTTCCTTGTTGCGATGAATTCGGGATTTCGAATGCAGGCACTGGCGAACATTCCTTCCCGTCTTCCAAAGCTGTATCGCACATAGTTTCAATTTTTTCTGTCACCATCTTTTCACAACAGACCGTTAATGAATCAAATAGTAAAGTGGATTGCTTTTTGACTGTTAATAACCGATTTTGATTACTGTCATCGTGTGTCTTCGTGGTGGATTTGATTAGACGCTCAACTTAGTTAATCATTTACTTCTTGGATAGGGAACGTAAATTTATATGTAGTTGTGGCGGAATTCATCAAAACATTTTCAATTAAATAAGATTATGCTTGTTTATGTAAACTAAAAGAAATAAATTCAACCAAAATTAACCCCTATTGCATAGAAAACGAAATTTAGTCGAGGGATATTTAATATTACGCAGGCAGAATTAAAAATAAAATGGAAATTAGTCCTCCTATAGGTGGAATGTAACGAAAAAGCTTAAAGTTAAGCTACCGAAAATTTGAAAGTTGATTTTTATTATAATTCGACGGGAGTTTTTGGCCTCTATAATCATGCATGCCTTAGCGAGTAAATACCCTCTGTACATTTTCAATCTATCCGCGGTCAGAAGCATTCATTAGACCAAAGAGAGGACAGCAGTATTCTAGGATGAGTAGAAAATACATGCGATAAAGTTTATACTTTATTTCCAGCAGGAAGAAATTGGTCGATATAAAACCCCATATATGTGCAGACTTCGCAGATATTCGATCCGCCTGAGGCGACAATGCTAGTTTATTTGTGCAGCTTAGACCTAAGTCTTTTACAGTGGATCGTTCTAAAAGTGAAGTATTTTGAAAGACTAGGGGACGAGGAAGCTTGGTGGGACCGAAACACATGAAACTACACTTGGATGGAGAGAATGCCATCTTCCAGGTAGCACTTCAACATGAGAGTGTAAGTAGGTCCAAATTTATTTTATCAACGCATATACTTGCCGTGTGCTTAGAAAATGAGTATATGCATTTGAAGTCGTCTGCATAAATGAGATTGTGTGAATTTTTTAGAGCAGTCGAAATTTCGTTTATGTATAGAATGAAGAGGTAAAGACCCAAGACATTGCCTTGAAAAACGCCACTAGTGATCAGCTGAGAAGTGGAGTAACTATCACCTACTAGGACCTTCTGGCTGCGGTTAGACAAGTAGGAACCGATGAAGTCGAGGAGAGGGGCACCGATGCCAATGGCTTCCAATTTTACCAGAAGACGTCTGTGTGGTGCCTTGTCGAAGGCTTTGCTCAGGTCAAAGTAGATAACAACCACGGATTGCCGCTCATTACGGAGGGAAGTGACGTGGTTAAGAAAAGCTATGTGACATGTCTCGCATGATCTCCCGGGTAGAAAACCATGCTGCGAGTCGCTTAAAAGCTTATTTTAGAGGCATAAAAATAAAAAAAGAATTTAAAGGTGGTTTTTTGGCAAACAATTGTTTTCAGCAACTCTTCATCAGACCAAACATTTGCAAGGGAAATTAACGCTGTAAATAACAATAAAAGTTTGAATAGATAGAAAAATCAATAACTATCTAACACGGGCGCTAATTGGCCAACGCGGACTATGTCAGTTTGCGCATGTAGGCCATGTCAGCGTGTTGGTTGAGGGATTGTCGCTTGTTGGTAGGGGCGAAATCCTATCGCCACCTGGTGTCGGTTTAGGCCATGGAAGTGACAGAGCTTGTGTCAGAGTCTTCTGACAACACAGCACTGGATTTGCTAGCCTTATAGCCACTGCTTCGGCTGTCGCAAGCATCCGTTAGCGTAGGCCTTTGGAAAAATTAGATGATGTCCTGTAGACCACCTTAAAGGCTTCGTTAGTATCGACTCGATGGTTCGCATCGACTAGATGTGCGAGAATAGCACTCGAGATTGATCTAGTTTCACCTTTACTTAGCCAGGTCGGTATGTGCTCACGTACCCTCTTTTTGAGACGCCTCGTTGTACGGCTGATGTATTCCGCTCCACAGGAGCAAGCGAAAGAGTAAATGCACATTGATGTGGCCTTCAAATGGAGTCTGTCTTTACCTCCCAATCGTAGGAGGGGAGAGTTCGTGAAGAGCACCTGTAAGTTCGCCACTGGGAAAGCGTTTGTGATTGCAGTCCTCAAGCGTCGTCTGACGAGCTCGCTGGTTGCAGCGCCTAAGAAAGGCAGTCTTATGAACACGTATTTCTTTTCTGCAGTTAAAGTGACAGGCTTTTTGGCGCGTTCACCAATATTTCTGCGGATGAACCTTTCCGGGTATCCATTTCAATTAGTGTATGCTGCGGCTTTTGGAATTCTGCTTCGACAGTTTCAGGAGAACAGATCTGTCGTATTCTAGCTGCTAATCCTTGGACCAGATTTCGTTTTATATTGAGAGGGACAAAACTGTGGAAGTAAGTGTATTGTCCTTTCCAGGTTTTCTTTCGGAAAACCCTGCGTAGGATAGATCCATCCTCTTGCCTTCGCAGAAGGACGTCAAGGACCGCAATTTCATCGTCCACTTCAGTCTCAGCAGAAAACTTGGGCGATAGGTGAGCGCTGTTAAACTTCGCGACCAAGGCGTCAATGTCAGTGTTATAGTCAAACTGAAGATATCATCTACATATCGACCGTAGAATGTAAGGTCATTGATGGTGTCCCCTAGACTCTTTTTATCGATCTTGCCCATAAAGACATTTGCAAGAAACGGTCCAAGTGGTGAGCCCATCGCCACACCATCAATCTGTCTGTAAAACTGACCATAGCAGAGAAATTGGACATTTTGTGTGCATCGCGTAAGGAGATCTTTGAGGGTTTTCACGGGCATACCTGTCTGGTAGTTCGTGTCCCGAATAACGTCGCAGAGGTAGTTTATGGTTTCTGCCACGGGTACGTTGGTGAATAGTGACGATACATCCAATGAGAGCATCTTACTTCTTGCAACGTTCATATTCTTCATAGCTTTGACAAATTAAAATGTATCTTTCAGGCTTCGAGGATGCATGTAACTTCCAAGAGGTTTCAGCTTTTCTACCAGCCATTTAGCAATGGTGTGGTAAAGGGAGTTTCTCATATCCAGGATAGGACGTAAGGGTAGCCCCTGTTTGTGAATTTTCGGAAGTCCATACACTCTAGGTATCGTCGTTCCTACAGATCTTAGTGTTTCAAGCTCTTTTTCAGTCAAAAGACCTTCTTTATGGAGGTCTTTGAGAATTGTAGTCAGCTGACCTTCAACAGTATCTGTATTGCAACAGCCGAAACAGTGGTTATATGGCTTGCAAATCCAGTGCTGTGTTGTCAGAAGACTCTGACACAAGCTCTGTCACTTCCATGGCCTAAACCGACACCAGTTGGCGATAGGATTTCGCCCCTACCAACAAGCGACAATCCCTCAACCAACACGCTGACACGGCCTACATGCACAAACTGACATAGTCCGCGTTGGCCAATTAGCGCCCGTGTTAGACAGTTATTGATTTTTCTACCTATTCAAACTTTTATTGTTATTTACAGCGTTAATTTCCCTTGCAAATGTTCGGTCTGATGAAGAGTTGCTGAAAACAATTGCTTGCCAAAAAACTGACTTCGAATATTAACCATGGGAATATTTGCGGAATTTGTAGGTGGTTAGGCAAACTGTAGGCCGTTATTATTTGTGGAATAATTACTGATGGGAATGGAGCTGTTAGCATATGGGTAGCCAATAATGGATGGCTGATAAGTTCTGTGATATCTAGAGGCCTCGCTTTCTGGCAGGGAAAATGAGGAGAGGATAAACCAAAATAAGCTTCTGGGGCGTTTGGGAGGAATGGGGGGAGGCGAGAAGGCATGTAGAAGTTTGCAGGTTTGGGTGGTAGAGGATGAGCAAAGGAACTGATAGGGGGAACGGTGACATAAAATTAGTGGTGGGGCCGCTCACGTAAGGACTAGTGGTCTTAATCAGTGAATTTCCTGTATGGCAATTCAGATTAGATTTTAAACCATACCATTTTGGGTTAATGCCGTGAAAATTAAATTTTTCGTGGTTCGGGCCCGGCCTGTTCAATAACGCATTATACGGGGGAATAATATGACTCCCACGGTCAAGGGAGGAGCTAGGTTGTGGTGGGGAAGCGCTCAGCCTAAACGCTTTCGACGGTGTTGGTGACCTTCTTGATGAGCTTGTTGCCGAGTTAGAGGCGGCGGAATTTATCGATCGTTGGACAGAGAATGTATTTAGACTAGTTTTAATCGTAGCAGATGATGGAACGGTGGGGCTTGACGGTCCCGACATCAAGAGGGACGGGCTAACTGGTGCACTGATGTTTATGGACCTATGACGGCGCCAAAGATGTGCTTTACAAATAAACCTTATTATTATGACTAGATATTTGGGAGGTAGGGATAGCAGGTGTACTGACGGTTATGGGACTATGAATAGACACCTGGGAGGCAGGGATGACGGGTGCACTGACGTTAGTGGGTGTATGGCCAGGTATGCAGGGGGGAGGATTAGCGAGTGCATTTACCCTATCGGGACTACGAACAGATTTAGGAATAGTAGGCTGAGAAGTCATTGGTCTATTGGACTGGAGAGCCGTAATTCTTCGCTCCATTGGTGTAAGATCTCGACAGAGGAAACTTTTAGTCATTTCTAAATATCGGGAAATGCGACCTCGTTGAGCAAAGATTGAGTCCACCTCGATCGGTGAAAACAATTTAACTAGGATGGGCGGGTTTTTGCTACGCGATTGGAGGCGTTTGGCTTCCGCAATTTTGTAGTTGAAACCACCCGAACATAGAAAATCTTTTGCAATATCCAAAGGGCGACTTAATATGGAGGCATTTTTAGTATAAAGTTAAAGCTTCGCTTTTGTCTATCAAAAGCTTCCGTGGTTATAAGATGGACGAGGGAGTCTTACTTTTTACAATCTTGCGACGGCACATCTGATAACTTACCATCAAACAGATTGCTAGTATTGACAAAACAGAACCAAACTTCATCATGAAGTCATTACAGTTCTGTAATGCAGATAAATCAATTTGCTTAGCCTTGACAACGGGCTGCATGTTGATATCAAGGCATTGACTAATAGGCGTGGTCAGGCACCGCTTTGGGCCTGGGAGCAGATATCTTACGATGAGCTATAATTTTCGTTCTCATAATTTTGATGGAAATCTGCATTAAATGTGAGACGATTTAGGAAAATTCAGCCTATATGATTTTATCGCAGCTGGTTGTGAAAATCCCTTAAAATTGTTTCACAAACTATATTAGTTATTACGTTCAGAAAAAAAACAGTTGACATGATTTTCAGATTATGACTTACGGCAAATAATCAGAGGGAACTTAACAAATACTGTAGCTATTTTTTAATAAGCAATTTAAATTTATTTGAAAAAGTGTATTCAATATTGGGAAACGACTCAGCCTTTGAAGGTCTCAAGAATATTCTGATCTTGACGATTTCTTTTACTAGGCCGCGAATTTGCTGGTTTGAAAAGGTTGTGTTCGGTTTAAATAGGTTGCGTCTCGGTAGAATTGGTTGGAAAACAAAATCTTCTTAAATTCCGACTTCAAAAGATCGTCCACGCAAGAAAAATAATTCCAGCAGTGTAGAAAAAAATTGTTTACGAACGGTTGCAGCCACAACATCCTAGATCTGCCACGTGGAGCTCCACGCAGATAGAGCTACCAAATCGAATGAATGCGTTCTAAGCATCCCCCAGCCGTATAATTAGAGAAGGAGTATAACCTTTCAAGTCGTCCGCGTATATATACGATTGAGAGTGTTTAACTATTGTTGAAATATCATTTATATCAAGCAAAAACAACAGGGGCCCAGAACGGTTCCTTGAAGGACACCGCTTAAAAAAGCGGTAGGGGTAGAGTATGAGGACCCCACTAAGACCTGTTGTTTTCGATTAGAAAGATATGATCTAATAAAGTCAATAAGAGGACTACAAAATCCTATAGCCTCTAGTTTGGCTAGCAGTCTCCTATGAGGTACTTTATCAAATGCCTTACTAAGATCAAAATAGATGACCACCACAGATAAATGATCGTTACGAAGAGAAGTGAGAAGATTAAGAAAAGACATGACACGTTTCACAATATCGGTCTGGTAAAAAACTATGCTGAGATATATTTAATAGTTCATTGCTTATGCAAAAATCTGTAATTTTATTGGCGATTAATTTTTCAAACAGCTAAGCTAGAGAAGTTGTTTTATGAACACCGCGATAATTTTTAATGTCAGATCTTGAACCAGATTTAAAAACTGGAATTACAATAGAAGTTTTCCAAGAATCAGGAAAAATACCGTTTTCGAGAAATATTGTAAATAATTTGCTCAGTAAAGGAGGAAAATCTCTTAATTGCTTAATAAATTAGTTTGGAATGTTATCCGTCCCGACTGAATGTGAACGTTGAGACGAGCTATTTCTTTATGAATACTTTTAGGTGAGAAATCAATTGAAGAGAGATTTGCATCACACATCAGAGGTATTTCGGGTGTTGGACTAGTCTCAACTGTAAAGAACTTGCCGAAGAAGGAATTTAACATTTCTGCTTTTGTCAAATCCTCTGTAACAAAATGATTACTACTATCGAGTTAAGGCCGAATGACTTTCTGAAGCTTAGCGGATGACCGAAAACGGAAGACTTGAGCAACGGATTCGGAAGAGTTAGCATCATTTAGTGTCAGGGACTCTCTACGCCTATCTCGTGCAAGCCTTATTTTTAGCGCTAATTCAAATATTTGCGCTATCCTTAAGTGCACCGACAAAGAGCTATTAGACGGATCCTTAAGATGCTTCCGTAATTTTTTAAGTCTATTTTGGAGAAAATGTGGAACGGTAGAGGAAGATGAATTTGATTTAATAGGCTTAAGTGGGATAAAAGTCTGCATTTTTTTGTAAGGTTTTGTAAGAGTTCATTGAAAAAGATTGGATCATTAGTTGAAAAAATAGTATGCCAATCTGCAGTACTTACGAAGTCATTTATGAGTTCAAGGTTTGCGTTAGCATAATTGAGGTTATTGCATTTTACCTCAGGCTTTTTAGAAAGAGTGACTGGAAAACAACACTGAATTAATGCGTGGTCACGATGAAAATTCATAAAGAGATGGTGGACGTCATTTGTAAAAATTAAATCTAATATGCTCTCATTTCTGGTCACTGAACTGACCAGTTGTGACATGTTTGCAAAGTTAATAGTTTCTACAAATTTTTGAAATTTCGGCGGACAAGTATTTGCCTCCCAGTCAACGTCTGGCAGATTAAAATCACCTATGATTATTTTGACATCAACTTCAGCTTCTGCAACTTTTGCAAACAGTTCGCAGAGCGCACTTTCATTACCAGAATAACATGGGGGATTATAGACACAGCCTTTTACAGCTTTTTATTGTGCGGGAGGATGACTGAAATAAAGCAAATATCTCCTGAAAACGATGAAATGCTCAGATGAAACGGGAAATGTACAAAAGATGATTTGATATAAAGAAGGCAACCACCGCCACGTTTTTCAATGTGGTCTTGTCGGTACAAACTAAAATTATCTATAGCAAGCGTTGAGTTTGAGATAAGAGAGTGAGCCCAAGATTCAGTGATACAAATAACATCTGGATCAAGCTCAAAAGCTACTGTTCTGAGCTCTGTCATTTTATTTACAACTGATCTCGCATTCAGAGAAACTATACTGAGCGTATCCCTGAGATGCAGGTTACGCTCATCCGTATTTATAAAAAAGGAAAACTTGGTGGCGGAAACGGAACTGGCATGGGAGAAACAAAAGGCGAAAAGCAAGATTTCTGTGGTCTACAATTAGCTGAACTATAATTGTTAAGCATATTTGGATTATTGTATGGTGGCAGATTTGTTTGAAAATTGAGGAAAGGGTGCCCATTTTGTGGAGTAAGAAAAGTAGGAGGCGGTCGTAAAAAAGGATTATGATAAGAGTAAGCATAATTCTTCGGAAAACGCACGTTTGAAAATGACCTAAATGGGTATGGAAGACTATGACCATAATTATTAGTTTTGATTATGTATTGATTTTGGGCAATTTGCGGGTTTGGAACATAACTAATGGGAGTATTTATATCTGCTATAGATGCTGAAGTGTCAGCATAATTAATCGGAGGACAGGCATTCAAAAATGGCATTGAAGCTTGCGATAAGCTATTCATAGTATTATTAGAGTGAATTAATTGTGGATTGTGGGCCATTTTAGGGATTGCAAAAGTACAAAACATGAGGGTTTACATCTGGTGTAGATGCTGAAATGTTAGTATTGTTCCCATAATTAGGTAAATTTCTGATTTTTGCAATTAGCTTCGATTTACAGGGGGCACGTTGAGGTCTATTAGGTTTAGCCTCTTTAGCAGGCGAGTTTCGCTCGGAAGGCGACGGAATTTCACTCGAGCCAGGAGTAAGGATTTTGGATGAGGTTTCGGGTGAAATTATCGTTGTCGCTGAGCCGAAGGGACGTGAACTTGCGTCGACCTCATATACCACATTTGGAATAGAAGAAGTAGGAGTGGGCCAATTTTTGCAGATGCAGGCGGAATCCTACGTTCCATGGGGGTTTTATCCCTACATATAATAAGCTTATGTTTTTTTCAGGTATTGAACTGAACGCTCATGCTGAGAGAAGAGGTTGTCAACTTCTTTCGCCGAAAAAAGTTTTACCAAAATAATAATAATATGTTTATCATGCTAGTTAACAGGTATTTGTAGTGAGTTGGTAATGCACCTCTTGGGCGCCTTCCAAAACATTGAAGACCGGAAAAAACATAAAACAAACTCCCTAGGTTGCACCCAGTATTGGTTTTGTTTCTGGTTTTGCGTTTTGTCAATGCTAAGCGAGATAGGGAGTTGTTTGAAGTGAAAAAAACCTGACTTCAAAGGAATGATACAAACGGAATATATGTACAGTTGTCAGCTGAGTTGACACATCAGCAGGAGAAATGTTGCATATCGTTTCAAGACATTAGTTCGTGGTGGAGAGGGTTGGCACAAGAACACAGTGTTCTCAGTCTTCCTTCAATGGTTGTCGGCAAAAGTTGCGTGCTATCGGCTGAAGGGTAAGCAGACTTCGGACTGCTGCTTCATCAGCATTATGTTCAGCATGAAGCCTGGCGGGGTTTAAAGTCCACGAACGCCATCGGAGTGAAAGAGAGATTACACCAAGTTAACACCCAAAATTCGTGTAAGTTGTCCTGAATGTAGAAAACTAGTTATAGCTCTCTTAAACATAGGGTAGTTTTGCTGGGTTTTATTACTTTTGGGCAGCTTATTCCAGATTGATATGGCGTTTACTGAAAAGAATTGCCGGTACTTAACTGTACGTGCCATAGGAAGAAATATAAATACGCCTCGATAACTGGCGCGTCGAGAGGGCTCAAGCTGCCTTATTGTAATGAGAGGATTAAAGGTTTGACCATTCAAAAGTTTAAACAGTAAAAATAAACCCTTCTGCAATCGACGAAGCCACAAGGGATCCAGCTTTATAAGTTCGCACCTTTGTTAATAGGCTAAGTTACGGTGTTCTGTAGTGAAAACTCTTCTAGTGAAGAAGTGCTGCACCATTCTATTTTCTTCCGTTCACTAGTGCGCAGAAGACTGAATAAGGGTGAGCAGTATTCAAGACTAGGTCTCACGTACATATTATAAAGGCTAGTTCTAACCTTGATAGTCTTAAAATTTCTAAGGATAAATCCGGTGGTTCGGCGTGCTTTCGAGACTATCGGGGCACAGTGCTCTGACAAATTGAGACTATTAGAGTAGGATATACCCAAATCCTTGATAACTCCTGGGACATTTAGTTCGTGGCCGTCAATGCTTAATTCCGGTTGATGATCGTTGCCAACAATCATAACGGAACATTTTTGCCATGAAAGGGTGAGGCGCCATGTGCAACACCACTGGGCGAAGGCCTGAAGATCCTTCTTTATCAGCTCGAGCACGATGTTGCGATCTGCTGGTTTATATCGATAAGCGACTTTTAAATCATCAGCGTACATAAAGGGTCTGCCATACTGAAAACAATCTGAAACGTCATTGACAAACACGCAAAATAGGAGCGGACCCAGTACACTACCCTGTATAGCTCCACGCCTCACATGCGTGGGGTTGGAGATAACATTGGAAATTTTTACTCGTTGTATGCGAGCATCCAAATAGGAAGATATGAAGTTCAGAGGCTTTCTAACTATGCCGAAGGACGCCAGTTTCAGAAGGAGGAGGTTATGATCGACCCGATCAAAGGCCCTAGTCAAATCAAAATCGACGATATAAATGGCAAAACCACTCTCTCTTGATTGCAACACATAATCAAAGAAAGCGAGCTGGCAAGTATCACAAGATCCATTCTCGAGACAGCCATGTTGATTTGTATTGAGCAGGTTGTTCTCTGTCAAGTGACGCATCCTCTTTTCTGTGATAAAGGTCTCCAAGATCTTCGAGGCTGTGGGAAGTGTATTCATTGGCCTAAAGTTGTCGAATGACGTTGCTCGGCCATGCTTGCGAATAGGCATTATGTGCGATTCCTTCCACAACGAAGGAAAGGTTTTGCTCTCAAGAGCAAGATTAAATACCTTACAACGAAAAGACAGAAAAATATCATTCGCTTCAGCTTTTAGAAGGCTAAATGGGACGCCATCTGGTCCTGGACTATAAGATTGACGATAACGACGAATGGCTACAGTCACGTCCCAGAGGGTAAAACTTATGGTTTCGAGTACGGCACCCGTCCAAGCCCGGATAGCCGGAGGTGCAGCGAACGAGCTTTCACTAAACGTTTTGGATAGGAACGCATTGAAGCTATCGGCGGTCAACTAAGCGTCACTTGTGGGGTTTCTTAAGGCGTCTTGAAGTATGGGGTGTTGCGTTTTCCTCTGCGCTTTTACTGTACGCGAAAAGAGTTTCACAACATTAATGAAGGATTATCAGCGAAGTGGGCCTCATCGGCTATCTGCTTTTGTTCGAAGAGGTTCTTAGCCTGCTTAAAGATCAGTGTGATCAAGGGCAGAACGGAAGTGTCGTTCTGCCGATGCAAACGACGAGAGGGTTTACGCAGCCTACGACGCAAAGACAGAGGAAGGTACACTTTATCCTTGATATGTATTACTTTCTTACGGGGGACAAAGTGGAGGATAAGTAGATCCAGCACTTTGTACAATGTATCGGTACAAACATTTACATCTAAACATTGGAAAAATTCAGACCAGTCGAAAGCGTTTAGATGTGCCAGTAGGTCCGCCGTGTTTGCTGATCGGAAGTCATGATAAAAACTATACTTTTTGGAAAATGTTTCATCTGCCTCCAGTTCAAGTTCACTAACAACTGTAAGATGGTCTGAACTCCAAAGTGCATCAAAGGATGACACTAAAAGTGGTTCGCATCCCCTTCAAAAAATTAGTTCGATTATGTTTGCTCCTCGAGTGGGAAAATTGACTTCCTGATCCCACATGCCGATATCTACTGCCTCAAGTAAGTTCTCGAACTTTGAAAGACCGGATGGTGGAAACCATTGCACGTCAGGAAGATTAAAATCGCCTGCAATCAAGCAATACTGAAGATTCAAGTCAGCTGCGGCATGGAATGCCTGCGAGAGACAAAGATCGTAGTCCGCATTGGCATTAGGTGGGCGATAAACAGAGCCAACAAGTAAGGAGTATTTGTTTTTTAGAACAACTCGTAGCCAGCAGCTCTCCTCCACCGCCATGAATAGTGGATAGTCCAACGGGAGACATGCAAGTGGCTGCTTTATATAGATGCAGCTTTCTCCGCCACAGCCATTGTTTCGATCGTTCCGAACGCATGCATAGCCTAGAACAGAGAGTTGAGTGTCACTTACACAGGCCGATGCCCATGTCTCAGTTACCATAACAATGTCTGGGCGGTTGACGAAAACCAGAGTCTGGAGCAGAGGCATTTTATTAATCAGTGATCTGACATTTAAAACGACCAATTTAAGAGGGCATGTCTTAGGTTTCGGTGGCGGAACAGCTAGGCCGTCACTTTTACTGGCTTCGACCAGAGAGATTTCATGTTGACTTGGCTATTTGTCCCTTTCTTAGTTTGAGATTTGTCTCTCCATTGGTTCTCCATTTTTTCAGCTCTATTATTAGCTGTCTCATCTTTCTTCGCTCTTTCAACTCGTAATCCGGCTATAAAAAACTTGCGAATGCAGACTACGTAAGGATGATTTGCGCTCTAGCAAGAGTTTCGCCTGTGCTTCAGTTTCTAAAATAACTTTTAGAGGTCGTTGCCGAGAAATTTATTCTGGAGCTGTTGGAGCCTTCCCTATTCGAAATGCCTTAAGAATGCGGAAAGACTCGCCTGGTTTTAGCAACGGTTTGGCGTACACTCTCATAAGACCCACGTCATGGTCAGTTCGTTCTTGTGCAATTGACGACTCTGACTCTGGGGCCCCTTTACAACTATTTTCTGCGGTATGTTGAATTCGTTCAAGTTCAGTCATGGTGGTCTTCCTACAGGAAATTTGTGGCGTGGATTGACCTCCAGTCGTTATATGTGATAATCGACATAGCTTTTACGGTCTATTGGCATTAGTACACGAAAGAAGAAAGCGTAATATGGATAAAATCGGTATACAAGTATAACTGTTAAATAAATAAATAAATTTTATATTTTAGGCCCGGAGGGCCTCGTCATTGCAAACTTAGTGCTGCGGAAAATAAATACAAAGTTGATAAATGGTGCTCTCCATGAAAAACCGCACAGACAGCGGGAGCGTTTAGAAGTGTTGGTAGATTAATTCATATTCACCAACATATCGTCGTTTTAAAATAGAAGTCAACGCATGGTGAACTAAGGAGGAAGCAGTCAAAAAACTCCAACCATTTAAGCTGGGGCGGAGTTCAGCAACCCCCGCTTAAAAAAAACAAAACGTAGGAGAAAAAAACTGCTTCAAAAAAATTAAGGGGGTTGGTTGAGAGGATTGATTGTTGTGCAAATGAGACAGGACTGTTGATGAGAACGAATGAGGGATTGGAAACGCTTCTTGTAATTGGAGAAATCATATAACAGCAGAGGCTGTCATTCACCATTGTTACACCGCGCGACTGGCTTCATGATCAACCATCAGGGAGATGAGACCGGAGGAAGCCATCGCGGACAACAGAGTCAGGAAGATGAGGGAACGGTAGAAGTCACCTGATCAGCAACGAAACGCCGAAGATATGACCTTGTAGACTGCGGAGTTTAGCGACGAGCTGGCGAAAATAGCAGAACCGCCAGGAGCATGCTTAAAGACCATGAAGCCTGTCGTCAGGGTTGTAAAACGGAGAATGGAGAAAACGGCAATGATGACTGGACAGAGAAGTGGACGAAACATCGTTGCAAATATCACTCAAAGGAGGAAGAAATAGACATGTTTGGAAAAAAATTTGATATCAACATAACCACCTCAGATACCAGGGGGACCCTTTTCAAAGCCCAAAAGTTGTGTGTTTGGGAAGGAGACGGATAACAAGGACTTTATATATTCCGAAGTTAAGTGTTTACGTAATTTGACTTTGAAAGCTGCTAAGTTCGATGACAGCCTAATTTCGAGGGGAATATTAGTCCAGAGGAAGGCATATTTGGAGGAAAAGAAGTGAAAATGGTTCGAAGTGGAGCTTAAGAAGAGTGCAATAATTCTGGAGGAATTACGAGTGGCATAAGATCTATCTGCGGGAATGAGAGCGTTGATTCGTGGAAGGTAAGGGGTAGAGTTAACGCGAAAGAGGAAACAGAGGCCCGCTTCGAGTCTTCTGACCCAAAGAAATATCACGTTCGCTAACTGACATCTCTCCGTAAAAGAAAGAGTGGATCGAGGAAGAGCGAATATTTTGCGAGTAAATACCCTCTGTACATTTTCAATCTTACTGCGGTCCGAAGCATTCATTAGACCAAAGAGGGGACAGCAGCATTCTAAGATGGGTAGAACATACATGCGATAAAGTTTTAACTTTATTTCCAGCAGGAAGAAATTGTGTGATATAAAACCACATATCTGTGCAGCCTTCGCAGATATTCGATTCGCATGAGGCGAAAATGCTAGTTTATTTGTGTAGCTTAGACCTAAGTCTTTCATAGTGGATCGTTCTAAAAGTGGAGTATTTTGAAAGACTAGGGGACGAGAAAGCTTGGCGGGACCGAAGCGCATGAAACTACACTTGGATGAAGAGAATTCCATCTGCCAGGTAGCACTCCAACGTGAGAGTGTAAGTAGGTCCGCATTTATTTTATCAACGCATATACTTGCCGTGTCCTTTGAAAATGAGTATATGCATTTGAGGTCGTCTGCATAAATGAGATTGTGTGAATTGTTTAGAACAGTCGAAATTTCGTTTATGTATAGAATGAACAGTAAAGGACCCAAGACAGTGCCTTGAAAAACGCCACTCGTGATCAGCAGAGAAGTGGAGTAACTATTACCTACTAGGACCTACTGGCTGTGGTTAGAAAAGTAGGAACCGATGAAGTTGAGGAGAGGGGGACGGATGCCAATGGCTTCCAATTTTACCAGAAGTCGTCTGTGCGGTACCTTGTCGAAGGCTTTGCTCAGGTCAAAGTAGATAACAACCACGGATTGCTGCTGGTTACGGAGGGAAGTGACGTGGTTAAGAAAAGCTAAGTGCCACGTCTCACATGATCTTCCGGGTAGAAAACCAGGCTGCGAGTCACTTAAAAGCTTATTTTTAGGCAAAATCGACAATTTGGTTAAAAATTATCTTCTCCAGAAGTTTAGCTAGGGCCGGGGTTTTATAAAACACCGCGGTAGTTATTTATGTCTGAACGAGATCCTGATTTAAAGACTGGAAGAATAATGGATGTCTTCCAAGTGTCAGGAAAGTAACCATTTAATAATAATAATAATTTGTATATTTAAGGCCCAAGGGGCCCTGTCGTTACAAACTTAGTGCTATCGTAAAAATAAAAATAATGATGATAAGCAGTGAACTCTTATAAAATAATTGGCATCGGCAGTAAAAAAAACTCCTAGATCGGTGGATGAGTTCAGCGGGCCACCGAGTTCAAAAAAACTTTAGGAGAAAAAACTGCCTTAATAGGTAAAAGGGTTTGATGTGGTTAGTTAGGGACCTGATTTTGAGGGTTCAGGACGTTAATGGTCATGGGAAACAATAATATATCCTTGAGTTAATAAAGCGTCATCCGGGACAACAGGAGAAGGCAGTAGAAGTCAAGGCAACATCATCGAGTTGCGACCCACCAGATTCCAGAGCCAATCGCGAAGACCACAGCGAAGGTTGCAAAAACGGAGAAGAATTCGCAGCGCTTGGAAGTGATGCTTGACTCTGCAGAGGGAAATGCTAACATATTTAGAAACCATTTCAGTATCCTGGGAAGAGCTTCAAATGCCAGGAGGACCCTTTTCAAAATCTACAACTTGCGTGTTTGGAAAGGAAACAGACAGTAATGACTTTATTTCCTCTAAATTTAAATGCTTATATAATTTGCCTTTAAAAATCGACAGTGTAGAAGACAGTCTAATATCGAGGGGAAGGTTGTTCCAAATAAAAGCATACTTGGAGGTAAAAAAGCGAGAACGGTTAGATGTGGAGCTACGAAGTGGTAAAATTATCATGGAAGAGTTACGAGTGGCGTAAGGTCGGTCCACTGGAAGGAGAGCGTTAATTTGTGGGAGATTAGGACTATTGTTAACGCGAAACAGAAAGCATAGACCAGCTTTGAGTCTTCTTATCCAAAGAAATGTCATGTTTGCTAATTGACATCTATCTGTATAACACATACCAGACCCAGAAACAGAAAATATTTTACGAGTGAAAACTCGCTGAACCTTTTCAATCTTACTACGGTCATGCTGGGTCATGAGGCCAAAAAGCGGGCAGCAATATTCTAGTATAGGAAGAACAAACATGCGGTATAGTTTTAACTTCATTTCTGGAAGGAAAAGTTATGCGATATAAACCCACATATCTGTGTGGCTTTGGCAGAAATTCGATCTGCATGAGGTGATAATGCAAGCTTATTCGTGCAAGTAAGACCCAAATCCTTTATCGTAGATCTTTCTAACAGTGGACTATTTTGGAAGATAATGGGTCCAGGAAGCCTTGCGAGACCAAAACTCAAGAAACTACATTTTGATGGAGAAAACTCCATCTGCCATGTAGCGCTCCAACTTGAGAGAGTACGCAAGTCTGCGTTAACTTTATCAACACAAGTACTGGCCGTGTCCTTAGAAAATGAGTAAATACACTTAAGGTCATCAGCATAAATGAAATTTTCCGAATTATTTAGCGCTGTTGAAATTTAATTTATGTAAAGAATGAAAAGGAGGGGACCTGAAACCGTGCCTTGTAATACATCACTCGTGATCGGCTGAGGCATCGAGTAGCCATTGTCTACTAAGACCTTCTGGCTGCGGTTAGACAGGTAGGAGGCAATGAAATCGAGGAGAGACTGAAAATATATGGCTAAGTAATTTGGGTAACGTCGACACTCTTTTGATAACTGAATTGGGGATACCATCAGTTCCGGAAGAGTGTGAGTATTTTCGACAAATTATCTGCTTACGAATTAATTCTATGGAGAAATCAATGTTTCCGAGAGTATTGTCTGAGTATGGTTGAAACGACGGGACCGGTTCGGATTCTGTCGTAAAATGCTTCGCAAAGAAAGCATTGAATAATTCAGCCTTATCAGACTCATCTAGTACAAATGTTTTGTTTTCAGTAAGCAATGGGGGTATTTCATTTCCTCGTTTTGCGGAGGCCCTACGACGAAACAGTTGTGCAACCGATTTTGCAGAGTTTGACTCGCTCAGGGCGCAAGATTCCCTGTGCTGGTCACGTGCAAGACGAATCTTTGACGCTAATTCGAAGATCTCTGCGATCCTTAGATGCACAGACAGCGAACTAGTAGATCTATCTTTCAGCTGCCTCCTCAATTTCTTTAGTCTGGGCAAAAGAAAATGAGGGACGATCGATTCTGGTGTGTAGGGTTTCGCAATTTTGGTGGGCACAAATTCCAGCATTTTATTAGAATTGACCGACATGAGTTCAGAAAGATATGCAGCGTCGTTAATGGAAGAGAGGCTCTGCAAATCTAATGAGTCAAGCAAATTGTTGATTGAGCTAATATCTGCGAGGTCATACGCATGATAGGTACGACTAGCACTAGCCTTTTCCGCAGAAGGAAGCGGAAGGCAACAGTTAATTAATGTGCGATCACTTTGGAAGATGGCCTGCTTAAAATCAACGAAGAGAGGGGCAATACCATTTGTGAAAATCAGATCTAGGATATGATTCTGTCTTGTTGGAGAACTAACCAGTTGAGACCAGTTAGAAAAATTAATGGTATCTAGGAAAGGCTGAAATCTAGGTAGACAATAGTTTGAAAGCCAGTCAATTTCAGGAAAATTAAAATCTCCAGCAATAATTTTAACTTCAAAAGTGGATTCTGAAATAAACTTGAATATTTCACACAAATTTGCATCTTCTTCAGATGAAGAGTTAGGAGGATTATACACACATCCGATAATCGCCTTTTGCCGGGGCGACAGGATAATAGAGGCGAAACAGTAATTTCCAGAGAAGGACGTGCTATTTAGATAAAACGAAAAGTGCCTAAATGACGTTCTAATATAGAGAAGAAAACCACCACCACGCTTATTAATGC